>VDFB02168118.1:146612616-146648500 GCA_007258455.2 Sequoia sempervirens | reverse complement strand
CTCCATCCTCCATCCCCCTTCCCCTCCCCCGACGGTGGCAGACCCATCCGCCCCCTGCGGTGACAGACCCGCCGCAGCGGTGGCGAACTAGTCCACCCCCGTGGCTGCGGGCTAGTCCGCTCGCGGCTGCGGGCTAGTCCGCCCCTGGAGCAGCAGACTGACTTTCCACGGCAGTGGCGGATCCATCCGCCCGCGGCGGTGGGCCTGTCCGCCATTGGCAGCGGATCGGGCCACGGGCCGCCAGCCTTCCCCCCCTCCGGTACGCATTTCGAGGCGGTTATCCAAAAAAAATTTCTACCCATTTTTCTTTTCGACGCCCCGAAAAAACCCCATGTTTTTGTTTTTCAAAAACACGTGCATAAATGACTAAAAAACACAAAGTTCGGTTTTGAGCTAACCTAGCGAGGTACGGCACAGTGGGTGAAAAATATACGTCTCTTGTCCGCCCGATGGATGACGTCACTACCGTACTCCGGCATGGTGTATAATCTTGCTCACCTCCTTTTCTTCCTCTCCTCCTTCTCCACTTGCCAGCAGTCACAATGAGCCCAAGGTAAGTCAACAATTACCTTTTATCCCTTTTCACTTTTTTCCCTCTTTCAACTTAGGGTCTTTTTTTTCTTTTTTTTAACAAAAAAATTCCTCCGATTAATTCATTCAACCTCTTTCTTCCTGAGGCCGCCATTTGCACACTGTTTGTCCGATTGCCTCCGTTCAAGCGATATTCTTCTCGTTTTTCCGTGCTCTTTCCAACAACACGTACCACTCCATACTTTCGAGTAAGTGTTGTTGTGTTGATGGTTTTTTTCACATCATGTGTTACCATCAATGCCAAAGGGGGAGATTGTTGGATGTTGTGGTTGTGTTGTTGATATGTGGTTTTCACTAATGTCAACACTATTAGCATTAGTGTATTGAAGGTTGTATATGTCGAGGATATTGAGAAAATTGTAAAAGAAGAGTTGCAAGTTGACAGTGGATCAATGAAGGTCATGAAGGTGTTGTGCTTAGTATGTTGATGTTCAATAATTGTGGATTAAAGGGTTTATTGCTAAATGTATCTAGTTTATCCATCAAAAGTTTCAAAGGTTCACATGAAGATTTGATCTTGTTATGAATAGTTGTGTTCTGACAATGTTTTTGTGGTTTCAGTTAGTGTTCCTGATTGAAGTTGGTGTGATTCTATTAATCTCAGTTGTTGTGGATGTTTCTCTAATGGTCCTTGATTCTTTTGGATGCTTCTATATCATTCTCTATCCTTGTTGCATGTCTGTGTTTATTGGTGTGCTCGTGGCCGAATATTTTTCTCTTGTGTGTTTAGTTTTTTGTGTTCTTGGCCAACATGATGGTTATAACATGTTGTGGATCCTTGAAGATTAAAATCTGAATGTTTGGAATGCTTGAGGATGTTTTTTTGGGCCACAACATAATATTGGTCGATGGTGTTTGATTCGCATTGAAAATTTATTTGTAAATTTGGGCTAACATTTTGTATATGTTTTATGTTTTATATTTTGGCCAACGAAGTTGTTGATGTAATTCATGTATATATATAAGATTGTTTGTTTGTTTGAATTGAAGTATGATCGGTGTGCTCCTATGTATGTATGTGTGAATATCATTTGAAGGAAGAGCAGAGTGTGATGAAGTGTGTAGAGGAGAGAAAAATTGTGCTTAACTGGAACTGTAATCGAGCTTTTGGAGAAGCTACTTTCTTAGTTCAAACTCTAGATGGTTTTAATCCAAATCTCTTTGTAAGACAATGTGTCTTCCATTGTATTTGAGTAGTGAGCTCTAGGCAGTGTGTCAGAATGCATATGCATTCCCATTATTATTCTTTATACTTTTGACAAGGTATAATCTTGTGGACTAGCATCCACTATTTTTTTCTCCTAACATGCTTTCCACGTAAAAAATATTGGTGTTCTCTTTGTTTTTGATGTGTTGATTTTTTAAGGTTTATTGTTCTTTCATCAGATCTGAGATTAAAGTTAAATTAAATTTGAAAAGTAAAATATTTTGTGATAACTTATTCACCCCCCCTCTTAGTTGTTTATCCTTGTTTTTCCAACCCACCATTTGAGTAGTCATACTAATCATCAAATATGATAGCATCTATTTTAACATAATAACTTCTCTTGAAAAATTTACCTTTGTTATTCTTATACTTGTCATTTCAAACTTTTATTGGACATATTGAAGTATAATGACCTATCTTTCAATAGTTAAAATATTTGAAAAGAACTTACCTCTATATTTTCTAGTCCCCTTTTTTAGTATCCAAAAAAAAAATTCTTCAATCTCATCAAGATCATTTGGATCTAATCCATCATCCTTCTTTGTTTTTATAGCTTTAAAAGTAGCCTCTTTTCTTGAATCATTTTGAAAAAACTTTCCCAATTCAAAAGTAGTTAAAGGACCAAACAATTGATCTCTAGAATAATGATCTAAATCTTGAGCTTCCACAATAGTAGAAACTTTATGACTATATGATTTAGGAAGAGTTCTTAATACATTCTTTAATACCTCATCTTCTTGCAATTTTCCTCCAAATCCATTAATAGAATTTACAACTTCATCCACTATATGCATGTAGCTTGTAATATCTGCATCCTCTAAAATCCTTAGGGTTTCAAACTTAGTCTTCAAATTTTCCATATTTTCTTTCTTGACCTTTTCACATCCTTCATAGATACTTTCCAGCTTCTTCTTGATTTCTATACTAGTTTTGGAGCTCATAACCTTCACATGTTCTAAATGAAAAATACCACTCAAAACAGCATTCCATTCTTTTCTATTATTTTCATATTCCTTTATATTATCATTAGTTATCATACCATTATTAGGCATGGTGTATCTATCTTCATTTGAATTCAAAACTCCAAACACTAGGAAAACAAGGAAACATTCCATCTTGGTTTTCCAAAATTTATAATTTGTCCTATAAAACAAGGGATCCTCCTTCTTGTACACCATATGGATCTACCCAAGTGGTTAAGGTTCTTCCAAGGAACCTTGCTTTGATACCAATTTTTAAATGCATAGGACAATTGACAGGATGGGTAAATTAGTCTTACATTAAAACATAAAAATCGTCATTAACATTTATATCTTCATTATCCCTTAACTTCTTATCAACCATCAAACCCTTATTATGAATTCATAGAAGTAAACATGAGAAACAATAATGCAAACACATAAACACATAATAACACCTTATTTATATGGAAAACCTAAGGGAAAAACCACTATGAGGATTAGCTCACTAATATATGAATTGCAACATTGAATACAATAGGCACACTACCCAAAAGAAAGAAGGGATCATTGACAAAGGATTCACTATCTAGAAGAAATAAGATAAAAGAAAGGTTGGCTCACTACCAATTTGAACTACTAACAATGCATCTCTCTTATACTGAAGGTACAGTTCCACTAAAGAACAAACAACTCATTCAAGAAACTAAAATGTAGACACCTTTTGCTCATTGCATTGGGATTCATAGGCATTAAAGCTCACACTCAGGTCTTCACACCCAATTATTTTTATTCTTTTGCATTACACACAATATTTTATTTATCCACATAAAATTTTTCCTTATATTTATACTAACTGCATCTTAAAATAATCTAAATTAGGCTATCCTTAAGGAAATGTATGCACCTCAACTATGGAACATCAAATGGGTCAGCACCAAACACTTTAATGATATAAATAAGTGAAGGAAGACCATGCAACTACTTGTATGGGACCAAATATACATCCACATTCTTCTCAACACTTTGTAAAACATTAGTCTTCCTCCAAAATTAGTGCTAGCCCAGCAAGTTGTCTGAACCAACACTAACACTAAAAAGTGACTCTAAAAAAACCTCTTAGGATCTAGAAACATCTCACAGACCACACAAAAACACTTCACATTATCAAAATATTAGCCATTGCTAGTGCAACCACCTAAAACTTAAGAACACTTGTAAATTATATGCAACCAAACACACTGGCACACACAATAAACTCACTACAAAACCTTGTGGAACACCACAAATCCTAAAAATTTAAAGTTAGATAAAAATGATATAAGCATGTTACTAGATTTGCAACACCATAACCTTCACTGCAAAGAAATGTGGAGCAATCTCATTTCTCCTAGACACCCTATTTCACCAAAAAGACATACTATTAAACACATCTTCCACTCTATAAGGATCCAAAACCTAAAACTCTAGATATAGAACATTAACACCTTTAATCATCATATAAAAACCATGTGCACATATCTTCAACCATGAAGTAATGCAGAGAAGAACACTAAACACCACTCTATCACATTGAACTCTCTATTATTCAAATTTTCTCAAAAGAAATTGGAAACCAAGTGAACAAAATATATTAGTAACATTGTTTATCACATACATCAAATAAATTATTGATGATATCACCAAAACATAGTGCAATTCTCCCCAACATCACCAATCTCCCCCAAATCTAGTTTGACCAAAAACCTCTACAACTATATTAATGGACATCAATGAACACACCTACATTATGTTGACATCTATACCAACAATTCCAAAGATCATCAATACAAACAAAATTCAACACACTCTACATACAAGGGGTTGACATAAGTGAGAATGCTCAAGAAACTCACAATAACTCACAAACAACTCAAGCTTCCAACATCTCCAAACTTCCAATATGTGTCTAAATTTTTTATGTATGTGTTGATATTTTTGTCATCTTAGTATAAATAGTTCCATAGGGGCCTTAAGTTAGGTCATAAAAGGTATAAGGATTTAAGTCTTAGGTGTCATAGAGTCACAAAATTGACAAATTATCTTTTAATGTATTCCAACATCACTCATCAAGGTGGGAAAAAAGTAAGGAAATTTTTTCCTTTCACCCAAATTGCATGAGGAGATTTTAGATTTTTTCTAATGCTAAAAGATTCTTCTAGGCTTGGTGTGGATGTTTTCTCTTTTCCTTCCTAAAATCCCTTCATTTTGAAGACAAGGAGAAGAAGAAATGGCATATTGCAAATAACATCTAGTGGATTATGACATATAGCATGGACAATAGAGAAGTTCAAGGAGTTGATTATGTATAACCCATGTTGTATCCTAATGCGGTTCCATTTACACTTAACCAAGTATCCTCTTCTATCTTCACATAAGTCTATTAATTCGTATATGCATTACAAACCTGTAGGATACTTTTGTTGAATAAGATTCTTCCCTTTTTTCACATAATCATCTACAATTTTTTGTTTTGATGGCATATATGTTTCAAATAAGACTCCCAAATTCCATTGAGTATTCAAACAAGTTAAAATTAAATTAACTTCATGATAAAACATAGTGTTATGACTATCATTAAATGTATTATTTTTTCCAAAAAATGGATGGCTCTATCATTATGTTTTCAAAGTGTCAAAAACAACATATGGGAGTGGTATCCAAAAGGTTAGGGTTGTAAACATGAGGAAGGTATATATTTTCCCCTTCATCCAACCCTTGCTACATATTCATGTGAGATTAGGGTATTCCAAGAATTGTACCTCTATTACAATGTGAATAAGAATTATTCAAACCCCAATTATTCTTATAAAAAATCTGAGAGTGTGTATTCATAAAGAGTCTCTAAATAGAGTTAAGGATTTTCACAAGAGTTTAATGTATGAATATGTTGCGAGAGTTTCACCCTTGCTATCCTTGTGTTGTGTAGTGTGGCACTTGGGTTCATGACATGGCTTAACTATCTCTTATGGATCTTCAATCTTGTATAAATTTAACAACTGTATCAGGCATTAATAGGTTTATATTTTGGTGAAACAATAGCTTATTGTGCAAAAATTGGTATCATAGCCAAGGTCACAAGTTTGAAGCCCTTGCTTGTGTTGGGGGGTATTTTTGCAAGAGTTTCACCCTTGGTCTCATTTTATTGTGTAGCATGGTGCTTGGGTTCATGACATGGCTTAGCTGCGTGTTGTGGATCTTAGATCTTGTATAAATTTGGTGGTTGTATGGGGCATTAACAGGTTGATCTTTTGGTGCAACACCAACCACCTATATGTCACAAAATATACATTTACTTATTCCAAAATGTGCATGAAGGTTCCTCTAATTCTATTCAAACCATTCAAGGCCACAAAATTTTGATAGGCCAAAGACACTTTTAAAGGATACCATTTATGAAATGTTAGATGATAATGTGTAATACTATGTAAAGATGTTGATACCTATCATGCTAAACTAAAAGGGAGGATATAGTTAGAGACAAACATAAATAATCAATCAGTGATGATCATGAAACTAAGTCAAATTCCAAATCAAAAATCACAATCCATGATGGGAATAAGTTATACGACACATTCAAGATATTATATAGAAGACTAAAAATTATTGTCATAAAAAAGATATGATTATCAAAAGGTATTGTGTTAGTTCTAGCACCTAAATTTTTTGTTTCAAATGGTCAAGTTAAGAAAGGGGGCTATAAAAATGTTGACTATGAATAGGGTAGTGCAACAAAGGCCTATATTAATAGTTGAAGAGAAAAGAAGAGAAACATAAAATTATTATAACAAGACATGATGGTAGAGGATAGTCCTTAAAAATTGATATCATACTTGAAGGATAGAGTTCTATTACTAAAGAGAATATTCAAATCGAAATTTGGATTCATCCATTGTAAAAGTATAAGAGGAATTCTAGAATATTTAATATAGAAAGTAGCAAGAAGAATTATGAGATAATAGCATTGCTAGTTTGGTGACCTTATTTAAAGGGATGGTCCTAGAAAGGATATGTGAAATATAGTGACATGAAATAGAAGAAGGTCTAATACATTATTTTATTGAAGGGACAACCTAGGAAATAAAAAACATGAAATCACCATCTATTACAAAGTACTCACTAAGAGCACAAACTTGGGATGATTATATAAAGTTCCATGTGAAGATGATCTTGAAGACTTGTGAATGCACAATCTAATAAAAAAGAACATATAAAGATAGCCACAAATAATGTAATAGGATTGTCATAAAGATACTATCCTATAATAAAGCGATTAATTTCTAAGATAGAAAATTTTGTGGAGACATAGTCCTAAGAGATAGTTATATCAAATAAAATGTTTTAATGACAATGATAAGATAAGTGAATAGTTAAAAAGAATTCAGTGCACACTCAACTATCCACTATGAAAGTATATGGCAGCTTACAATTCTACTATAGTATCGAGGGCCAGAGATGTAAATACCAGTCTATAGGACATTGTCATATGGTTGGCATGAATGATTAAATAAGAATATAATAGAAGAAATTAGATCCTAAAAACATTAAGATCCTACAATATTAAGATAAAAAAGGGCCATACTCAATAAAATTAAGCTAATATGCCATTAAGATTCAATTAAAATCAATGAAACATAATTCAAAAGAAATGAATCAAAAGGAAAAGTAAACCTCTAATACCATTGTGGATTGATGCAAAATTGTGATGGATTGCTCAAATATTACTAATCCATAGTTTCAAAAGCTTGGTTTAAGAGGGGAGATTCAAAAAAAATATGATTCAAGAATGCTCAAGAAATGGCTTAATAATTCTAGAGAATAATGATGCTATGAGGATTGTGAATGAATTCATGTTGCAGAGGGCTTGATTTGTAGTTTTTGGAATTTTTATCAATGGTCAAGATTGAAAATGGTAATCAATGGGTGAAAGAAGATCAATGGAATGAATAATGATCAAGGGGGATCAATGGTTTATAATTCATGCAAGCTCAAAATATCTCTCCTCTCATGGAAAAGAGGTTGAAGATATTTTGAATTGGAGGGAAGAATTTGAATTTGAATTGAGAATATTCACTTTTTTGAAAAATGAATATTATTTATGCATGTTGGAGGGTTGGAGGTGAACCATTGATTTTTGGCTCCTATGGACAACTCTTGCTCTTCTAGGGTTTTTCACCTAAAAGGAGAGAGATAGGAGAAAAAATGCTAATGGTTCATTCAAATAATGTTAAGTGTGATGTTATCTAACCTAAATGAACTTAACTAAATGCAATTAACTAATCTGAATGGATGAAAATGAATACAAAATTGAAATTAAAGCTATGTCTGAAAACATGTCATGATATGCAAATAACAAAGTAAATGAAGAAATTATGAAAAATAGAAAGGAACAAGATGGATCTGAGTGCACCTAGGAAAAATATGATGAATTTGGAGTGTTCTAGATGCTGGTTGAAATTAATGATTTTTCACACTGGGACTCATTCGCCCAGGGTGGCGAATTAGTCCTCCTAGTGAAAAAATATCAGAAATAGGTTTATGCCTATCAAGATCCAAAATCTAACAAAATTCAGATTTTTCAGTCCTAAGGTGGGACTCATTCACCACAGGTGGTGAATCAGTCCTCTCCTAAATTTTTGAAAAATTAGGAGACAACTCTGCAACATCAGATCTGAGAATCACTGCTTGTCCGATTATCAAAGTCAATTCTATATAAAATGGACAAAAATCCTTCTCCAAGCTTGAAATACACTTGAGTTGACTTGAAGCACCTAGTTGACTTGTAAACCAATCTTCAACACCAAAAAGCTTGTGAACGCTAAACACCTAAGTTTGCAAACAAACATGCAATAGGGGAAAAATGGTTTAAGGTTAGTAAATAGGGGTTTTTCCTTGGTCAAACCCTATTTTTGGTAATCAAACCTTCAATAAAATATTGAAATGCAAAGGAATGATAAAATAACAATGTAGACGTCCAATTTGATCACTTCCATATGATCAAGCTCGTCTCCTTATTCATCTGGTTGCTCATCCCCTCTGTCAATATTAATTAAACCAGTTGTTTAGTTAATACCCTGCATCTTGCACAAAGGTCCTAAAGTATTTAATTTAATACTTTACCCCTCTTCCTCCTCTAAATTAAATAAATATGCCCTTTTATTTAATTTAGTCATATCCCCCTTTTAAATTAAAATCTATTTTTAATTCCTCTTTTCTCTCTCATAGTCACATCCTCCAACTTTTGCAAGTTGGTCCCCTAATCCATCTTAATTACTTCATCTTCTTCTAATTAACTAGGGTTAGCATGTGCACGCCCTTAATCATCACTAAGGTCACATCCTCCATAATTTCCCACTTGCTTCTAATGAGTCATTAGTCCATCTAATTGAGTACTTGCACAACCTTAATCATTTCATTAGCCAAACCTAATCCTCATCCTATTTATGGCATGTGTCCTTGAGTCAACCTTATTAAAGGCTTTCTCCTTTTGGACAAGGCACTCCACTTCCCCATGTGAATTTTTAATTCACCTTTTAATCCCCCAAGGCACCCAAAAGGAATTTTTAATTCCTTCACTTCTCCCACATGTCCTTCACTTATTTTTATTCTTTCCCATCTCCCATGAGAATATTTGAGGAATTTTTAATTCCTCACATGTCCTCTCACCCACATGGGGACAAGGACCTCCTTTATGAGGAGATCTTGTCCAATCCCAAGGTACTTTGCCCCCCTCCATGTCATGTACTTCTCCTTCCACCTCATGTCCACTTCACCTTTTAGGGCTAAATCACATGCACATGTCAAGATGTGAGGGCTTGTGAGTTCTCAACTCACCTTAGCCCTACATCTTGATATTTGGTGGCTCAATCTTGGCCCTCCATTTCCCCTAGGAATTCTCAAAAATCCTATAAATACCCCCTCTTTTCTCTCATTTTAGGAGAGATCATTTTGCTAGCCAAACTCTTGCAATTTTGTTTCTCAACTTATACTTAGCCATTTTCATGTTTTCATCCACTTGCACTCATCCTCACAACATCATTTCGCTTGCATCTACTTGCCATCCAAGGAGCATACACATCAAAGATCGAAGGGCCAACCAAAGGATTGACTCAACGCAAGGTATAGAGTTCCATTTTGTTGCTTTTATCTTGCATTGTTTCCAACTTAGGCTAATCTTGAGGTGTAGGTTGTTTTAGTTGTTTATTTGCACTCTTTTACTTGCTTGCTCTTTTTCTAATGCTCACATTCGACCTATCACATTTTTGGCATGCCTAGTGGGACCCACAAATGGGTCTATTTCTTTCACGTTTGCTATTTTTTGCATTTTTCAAGGTCCAGGTTATAGAGTGGCAGACCTGTCCCTACAGAGTGGCAGATCTGTCCTGAAGTGGCAGACTTGTCCTAGAGTGGCGGACCTATCCTGACAGAGTGGTGGATCTGTCCTTGGGTGGCGGACCTATCCTGGAGTGGCAGACCTGTCCCTATGCAGTGGCGGACCTGTCCTTGTGTAGTGGCGGACCTGTCCTAATTCAGTGGCAGATCTGTCCTAAAGTGGCGAACCTATCCGACAGAGTGGTGGACCTGTCCTGAGTGGCGGATATGTCCACTGCAGATGGCGGACCTATCCTCCAGAAGGTAAAAATTTCAAGTTTTTTCCGATTGTCTTTTGGTAAAATAGGAACATAGTTTAATTAAAGGGGTGTCAATAAACCTTGTTTGGTGTGTTTGGGAAGGCTATTTGACATATCCAATCCCCTTGTTCCATTTGGTGATCCTGGGTGATGAGAAATCATAGCTTTCCAAGTCCTTTTGAGTCACCCTTTTTCACTTTCTTAGTGGGACCTGCTTGGGGATTTCATCACCCCAAGGGACGATTCCAACCACGCGTACCGGTGGGGTATATAAAGGGGGGAGAGCAAAAGTTGTACCTCAATCCAACCATGTTGTAATTGGCAAAGCATCAGGATGACGTGAAGAGTTGGTTTGAGCCTTTAGTATCTCGGTGAGGTTCCCGACTCACGCTTGTAACGGATTGGTGTTCACGGTTTGGGCCTCATGTACTGGGTGTATATCGAGGACTCCTTAGAAACCATGTGCATCTTAGAGTAGAAGACTTTGTTGACCATACCCATTTCTACTAATCTTAGGGTTGTGCTGTTTGAATTGTCTTTCTCATGCATAAACCAGTGATTATCAGTTTGACCAAGTATTTTATGATTGCTATATTTTGGGTCCTTTTCCTTACCCATCCATCCAAACATTCAACTTAAACTTATCGTTTGACAAACCTGTCCCAACCCTATGGCGGACCTGTCCTAGTGCAGTGGCGGACCTATCCCTGTGTAGTGGCGGACCTGTGCTTATGCAGTGGCGGACCTGTCCCTGTTTAGTGGTGGACCTGTCCTAGTGCAGTGGCGAAACTATCCTTGTGCAGTGGCAGACCTATCCTAGTGTAGTGGTGGACCTGTCCTTGTGTAGTGGCAGACCTATCCTAGTGCAGTGGCGGACCTGTCCTTGTGCTGTGGCAGACCTGTCCTAATTCTATGGTGGACCTGTCCTTTGACCAACCTATATCATCACTTGGCATTCATTTTCCCTCTGTTTTGACCAATGATACGACCATTTAGCATCCAAAACAAGCTTTTGAACTTCCGTTCTGAGCCTCCATCCCTTCGTTCTAAGGGTCATTTATCTTGAACACTCTTTTGCTTGTTTCGAGAGCCATTTGTCTACCCTGAGGCGCTCCCCATCTATCCTAGACCTACTTTCATCTTTGATCTCTGTTATTCCATATAAACCTTGTTGGAGTTGTCATCCAAGTTGACCTAGGTATTCATCCCTAACCACAATCATCATAGCTGGCTTAGGAGCGCTATCCATCTTAAGTCAATTATCCTTTCTGACCCAATCAATCTGCTTCTATCTCAAGTTGGATTCGGTGTCGTTATCATACATCCACCTTTCAATCAATACCTAGTGTTACCAAGGATCCTTCTTAAACTCGGTTGTGGATCTCGATCTTCATCATACTTATCATCAATTCAATCCCAATCATCAGATCAATTCAATCCCCACACCATCAAACCTATTCGGATAAAAAACCCAAACTCTAGGTTAATCCAACATCTACCAATCAATCCAATCTGATCCCATCAAGCCAATCCACGTCGGCCTAACCAATCGTCATCAACTAATCTCCCATCAAAATCGAATCAATCTTTCATCATCAAGGTTTTTCTAATATCTTGATCTACTTCATCATCTTGCATGCCTGTTCAAACTCAATCACAAGCAAAGAAAATGGCTGACCAACAAGCCCTGAATGCCCAATCAAACAACCCTCAAAATCCCACCAAGATGGTCAATATCCCATTAGATCCTAACTATGGTGCTAATATCCCCCACGATCCCCACAACGGCACCTCATCACAATCCAATGTGGATGGTCAAAACACGTCACCTCCTAGGGAGGAAAACATGGCCGATCAACCCAAGGTCACGTTCGAGGAACACTTTAGCAACCTTGTTAATGCACAAGTGAAAGAACGCCTCCTCAAAAGACATGGGCACAAAATATTGGCTCACTTGATTGACAATTGTGTCAAGCTACCGTCAGGTGTCGACTTATCCAAGTATGGCACCTCAACATCTAGTGTTTTTGAATAAAATATTGAAAGGAAATTTAAAATATTTTGAATTTGGGGCCAAGGAGGACTCATTTGCCACCCATGGCGAATGGGTCTGACCTAGGACCTAAAAACATGTGCTAGGAAATATGTTGTATTTAATGTTGTTTGTGAGGACAATACTTGAAAAAACACTTAATTAAGCATGTGAGAGCATAAAGGGGCCAAATAAAGCATGATAAAGGGATAAATAGTGAAGATGTGCCTAGAAAAGCATGAAAGTTTATTACAAGTCTTTACAACACTTCAAAATAGGATTTGTTGATGAATAAGAAAGGTGATTTTTAGGTGAATTATAATAAATAGAGTCTAGAAGAGTGTAGAAATGTCTTACAACACTTCACAACACCTTCACAAGATGTCGTTCTTTGAATTTTAGTACCTAAATAAGCATGTTCAAGCCATGTCACAACATAAAATCAAAGCAACATAGTTCCAACACCATGAAACAAGACCTAAAAGGCCATGAAAATGGCAAGGGGACATTTTTCTATGGCATAGGAGGAAAATTATTCAATTAAAAAATTATTAAAATTATTTAATTATGAGGATGAGAGGAATTAATATTTTAATTAAATAATTGGGAATTATTTAATCAAAGGGGAAATTAGCATGAAAATGATGAATTATGATGAATTAATCAAATAATGTTATTTATTCAATTAATAGGAGAATAAAGTTAATTTAACTAAATAATTGGGCATTATTCAATTAAATGGAGGAATTAGGAGAAAAATGAGGAAAATGGTGTTAGTATGTGAAATCAAGGTGTGCGATCATATATTCTCCTAATGACTTGATGCTCTCAATTTTAAAAAAAAAATCTCCTAATTTTACCTGATGCCTAATTGTGCCCCAATAGACGAAGGAATGATGGTGGGATTCCCCCTTGAGAGGTCATCCAAAAAAAAAAAAATTTGGGTCGAGAATGTGACATGATAATAGGACTAGTTTTGTTGAAGGGAGGACAAAAAAAAGTCTTAGGAAGCCTCTATACTAATCAAGAATGATAGCTAAGTTGGACAAATGAGTTGCAAGGAAAAACCCTAAGGTTTTGGGGTCATATATAGAAATTTAGGCTCAAAATATTCTCATTTTAACTCTTTGATTTATGTGATATTCAATCTCTAATCAACTATCCCCTTAGTAAACCTCAATATAGCACTCGTACCTTGTGCAACACATTATGTAGATAGGGTTGAACAATTCTAGAGGTCTACAGAAGCATGCCCATTGGTATGTACCATATTAATCTTTTCTTACACATAGTTTTAGGCCTCCAAATTATTAGCTAAAGGTAGGAAAACAAATGATTCAATCCATGGATCAGTGCGACTATAACTAGACATGGCATATCTATGATCACATAATTTTTCCTTTGTCAAATCATGTCATGGTTGTGATATCATATCATGATTGCATTACCTTATTGTAGATAAAGTGATGTATTTGTAAATGTGTTTGTGGCTAATATAGGGGTTTGGTATGTTTGAAATGTGATCTGCATTTGATTTTCAAGCTTTACTACATTTACAAAAAAGTGGCACATTTGTTCTTTTTCTTAAAATATAGATTTTTATGAAAAGTTTGGAAACTTGATTTCATCGGTGCTATGCTTGTAGGTGATAATTCATACTATCTACTATAGGGACTGAAGATTAAGGATTTTGGATTAGATGGTGCTCTTGAGTAAGCTAGAGGTCAAGTTTCTTTCAATGGTCAAGCTCTACTATATTGCATACATGCCTGAGATATAAGCACATAGGAAGATGATTACTATGCTTATGGAGCGATGTCAATCAAATATCACTACCTTTCACCTTCCCATAAGAGAGTGTGCTATTACATTGGAGAATTTCTAGTGCATTCTTAGGGTGTCAATTGAGGGTGTGTGGGTTATTTATGATATGGATTGAGACACAACAGATCCCTAGAGAGACTACTCAAAGACACTTAGATTGATATAGTGGATGGATAGCTTGATCGAGAGCCCTACTATGGAGAGGTTGATGAGATTTTTGTGACTTTAGAAGATCTTATTATGGGACCCATCATGCTATACTAGTGATCACAAGGACTCTTTGTTGGATAGGGCTATGTGATTGATAGCAAGGTGGTCAAGGGTATCACTTATGCATGGGGACCTTGTATCCTCATGCACTTATATCATGATATGCAAGAGTTTTGTTATATACATACTACTATTTTATCTATGGGCATGACTCTACTTATGGGCATGGGAGTTGATAGTAATGATTCAATAAGTTGGAGAATCAGAGATAGAGATGAAACACCCATTTGTGTACTGATATGATCCTATTCTTACACATAAACACATTGAAGAGATACATTTTTTGAGGAGGATCTTGCATGACATGATCAATTTTATTTGGAGGCCATGGATACACTATAAGGAATGGATAAATAATCATTTGTATCTTACATATTTTCAATAGATTTGTTGGATTGTCAAGTACACACCTCACATCTTGGAGAAGTACTTACCAAATAGAGTGTTGAGGCAATTTGGAGAGATATAAGTAGTACATGTTGATGAATATCATGCCATATTTTCCAAGAAATTTCAAGAGATGCCTGAGTGGGCTGATGTGGTAGTGCCACAAACAACACTTACTATGTTTAAATAGCTAGCTCCTCTAGCATGGGCATGGGAATGAGGTCCTGAGGATCCCGAAATGACAATTTATTATGATTCTTGGTGAGTTTAGAGATGACCACTTAGATTCACACATCCCACTAGTGGACCCAAAGGTGTAGGCATTGGTTAGAGGAGGAGAGAGGAAAAGCCTGGGCATGAGTGTTGGATGAGATAGAGAGTAGTAGTAGAGGCTTAGCTTGAGATGGTAACAAGAATCAACATGTGGTTGTTTAGTACGTTGGCTAGCAAGTGAAACCACATCAAGATCCTCCACGAAAAGATCCTCCTCAATAACAAGTTCCTTGACAAGTGGACCCATAGTAGCAACATGAGGCTACGAGGGATGGTGATGGTGACTAAGATGTTAGACTAGAACTTATTTTATCTTAAAGGGATCAATCCTACAAGGAGTGCAATGACTATATATTTGAGAGAGAGATTACAACCACTCAGTTTATTCAAATGATTGCAGATAGGGATTAGGCCCTCCTAGAGAAAGACTAGGCTCTCATAAAGAGAGAAAAGCACGTGGTAGAGAATGATGTAGAGATCACCTATCGCTAGTAGGTAGAGGCTTAGGTTACTTAGATAATAGTTGAGAGATATGTAAAGCATGCTAGGAGAATGTAGCTAGAGGTAGCACAAGGGTCCATGATCCCTATATCATATATAGGTTAAAAGTACAAAGTTGTGTCACACTTTTTGCCAACTTATCAATATATCTGAATTTTAGTATTTCTAACTAAAAAATAATTTTGGTCAAACATATGACCTAGTAAGATTAATTGTATCTAAGTTAGATATTTCCATAACTTTTTCAACTAAAACTATAGGCTAAATGCATATGTAACACTACTTTGAGGCCAATTTATCGAAAAATATGATTATTAGAAAAACTTGATGTTTCAACAACTCCTACTCATGTAAGTAATATTTTTAAAAAGATATTAAAAATACCCTTTTGTAGATCCATAAGTTTAGTTTTCAAATATTATATATTTGATTAGATAAATTTATTATTTATATTTTATTTTATTTTATTTTTCCTAAAAGTGGCTTATCAACAAAAAATATTAGGTTGATTACCATGTCAAGAAAAAATACTAAAACTGATTATAAAAAATGAAAACAATATGATGCACTGAATAAAATAATCTATATCAAGATGGTATAATTTTTTTTCTATTTTAGATAAATATTTAATATAAAAGTTGACGTCAAATGGAAACAACTATGTTTTAATGCACATTTTAATATTTATTTTAAAATATATGTTTATCAAAACTAGTAAAAATATATCCATGCACTAAATATTCAAGTTATAAACACACAAAAAATTTGAAAGAAAAAAATAAAATTTACTATATAAAGTTTGACATCTCATGTAACTTCATTTTTGAGCATTTTATTAGCAACTAAATTATATTATTAATTTAGTAAAAACTATTTTAAAATATTTTTTATTTTTTCAAATAAATACGAACATAAAATATACTAAAATATACACATTTCATTAGTTTACATCATTTTAAAATTCAAAACATATGTGCCACTTTTTTGTGATTCAAGTTTAAAAGTTGGATCATTGTTGGTTGTTTTTTTATAAAAGTGTGACATAGTTTTGTACGTTTACCACATAACAAATGTAACATACTTGATCTTTGATCTAGGAGGCCATGTATTAAAATACTTTATACCAAATAGTTGTTCCTAAAAATCATTGACAACCTTGGTTTTATGTGTGGAGCAATATAATGGGTACGTTAGGTTGATCAGATGGTGGTTTAGTAGGTCACCACTCTCAGTAGAAATAGGGGCATCAAAATGCATATGGGTCTCTAGGAAATTATCAATAACCATAGATTATGGGTCTACCACCTCTTCAACCTCCTCTTGATAGAGAGAAGCATGAGAGTTCAAGGTAATAAAATGTATAGAGACTTTTCATGTATTGATAATTGATGTAGATATATTTATATGCATTCATTGACTTTGAGCCTTATGTACATACATATATTTTATGTATATTATTTATTGTGCACTCAATGCACCAAATGTTTTGTATCATGACATTTCAATTTTTGATGATATATGAGATGATTTGATCCTTTTTCGATGCATGTATTATGATACTTCATTTTTCTATAACGTGATGATGGATATTCATTTATTATGCTTATGATGATGTGATGTATGTTGTTAATGATTTTTATATGCAGGAAGTATGTATGGATGATGATATGGGTATGAATCTCTTTTTGTATTTTTCATATGATAAATGATGACTATCTAGTGTGGATGCTTACAGACAGTTTGTGGATGCAAGATGGGATGAATATATTTTTGTGTTGTATGTCATGATACATGGATAGAAATGATGGTATGATGAATAGAAGAAATTTATAAGAATGGATGATTGGAATAGAATGGAATAGAATGATGATTTTGATCAGGATACCAATAAATGTATAATTATTAGGATGGTTTTCCAAGATTTTATTGGATATGTGATGAGACGAGATAAATCATTTAGCTTTAAAATTTTTAGATTATGCAACATAATACAAAGCAATCCTTATTTTTATATAGCAAGTAGACACAATGCACCAAGGTATGAAGAAACAAGGTGGCATTGTATCTATTGCATGGAGTTTGACTCTACAAAAATATAGGAGTCTCCTTGCTCATGCCTAACATACAAATACCTTGTTTGATCATGTGAGTGAATGAAGCCATCGAAGTAAGGAGACAAGTACACAATACGTATGAAGAACCTGAAATGCACTAGCCTTTGTATCTCAAGACTATCCTTGTACACAAAACACAAGTATTTGCCAAGGTCATATTACAAGAACATCCAACAAACAAATAAGAAGAAATCAATGACCATGCCCTATTACATACCCCTCTAGACACACCAAGATATTGAAGATGAAGGTAGTTTCAAGTGAGCGGTGTAAATGATACAAAAAGATAAAACTAAACTAAAAGATCAAAAATGACAAAACATCAATGTCATCATATCTCTTTCCAAAGAGAGTTGTTTTAGTTTGATATCCAAAATAATGTCTATTGTAGGAAAGATCTATTCGTTAACACATTCATTGGATGTTTATTTGGATTTGCAAAGGTTTAGCCTATTGATATGAAAGCTTGTTGACATGTTTGAAAATGATCAAGACTTATGATTTTGCATCAATATTTGATGTTTTGACAATTGTTGTATTTCTTTCTATATGTTTTACCAAAGATGAGGGCATGGATAGGTTTATTATGAATGGGTGGATGAATGATGGGATGGATAATTATTTATTTTTTAAATTTTTCTTATGTTTTCAAGATTTTGAAATTTTATGAGGTTATTTTTGGATTTTTGGACATGTTTGAATGTTTTCCATTTTTTTTTGGTATTTTTGTGCTATTTGGATGTTTTGGATTTTGCAAAATATTTGAGGTTGTTTTTCTATTTTGACATATTTGAATTTTTTTGTATTTTTATATATTTGAATTTTTTTGAATATTTACCTAAACCATGATGTGAGCTAAAAAACATGGATCAAGATTTATTGCGAAGAAAGTTTCTTCCCCCAATGTCTATCAATGTATGAAATTCTATGGATGGAAATGAAATGAATTCCAAGGACTATACTATAATAGGATAACATATTCAAATAGTGTAGGATTGCTTCAATAATGCCAGTTGTAGATGATGGTGTGACATGAGATGGTATATGATCAAAAAATATTACCATTTCAAGTTTTTACCAGAAGCAAGTTTGGAGTATAACCCTAACTTTGTTAAGATCAAGATAGATATGGAAAAATGGATCCGATGGATTATGTATTATGGTGAGATGGAAGAGATGTTGGATAAGATGGATGAATTGTTGGATTTATTATGGATCATGTGGATGGAGATTTTTTTTTTATTATGAATGGGATAAGATGCTTCCACCAAGAATGGTGCATGTAGATTCTCAATTCTACATATGATGCTTTTCTACCAAGTTTTCATCATGGTACTTGCCCAAAGTGCCACCAAAGTGGTTTTCACTAGAGGATGATTTTTCTCTTTATTATTATTTTCATTTCATTTTTGTTTATTTTAAGATTTTTTGGATTTTTGAATGAATGGATTATAAGAGTTTTTTTCTTTTGGATTAAACTATGTGTTAGTTTTTGAATTAACATTTTCGATCACACTTTGTGATCAACAATTTGGATGCAAAAAGACTTTTAGGAGTAGGAGATTACAAATTAAAAATAGTTATAAAGGAGGAGGTGAGGGGAATGGTTTCCCAAGAATCAAGATAGTTTTCTAATAGAAAAAAATGAAAATGAGAAAACATAATATAAAAATAAAATAACATTAATGAAAAAACTAAAATTAATAAAATATCACAATTATTCAAAATTAGAAAATACAACAAATCATTTCAAAAAAATTACCACATGAAAACTAAGAATAATATAATATTAATAAAATTAAAAATTTTAAGTATTTTTCATTAATTAATGTTCCAATATTAAAAACTAAAATTAATATAATATTACAAATATTGAAAATTTAAAAAAATCAACATTAAATTAATAAATTTTACAAATATTAATCTTTGCATTAAAATATAAATTTATATTGTAATACTAATATAATTTTAACATTAAATAAATTTACCAAATATAAGACAATATGTGAGGAATGAAAGATGTGGAATGTATATTATAATAATATTGCTAATTCATATTTTATAATTAAATTAAAATATAAAGATATTATATTAATAAAAACACAAAAAGTATTGAAGGAGGTAGGGAGGGCATCTCTCCACAACAAGGATGTGGAGAGACCATGGTTATAATCATGCTATCCAGATGGGATGCAAGCAATACCTTTGCTCGATGGCCTTGGAGCTCCATCTAGGTTTGGTAAGGTGATGTCAACTGACTGTGTCTACTAAAGGGTGTAGTGATACTCTAATTTTTCCAGCTATGTGATCTGAGGTGGAGAGGTCATGTCTCTTCACAATCTATATGTAGGTAAGTTGTGACCATTTATGACACTATCATACTGAGGTGCAAGTAGTAACTAGGGGGGTGCATTTTGATTTCCCAATCAATTGATAGGATGGCTCACCACAAATTCATGTACTCGTTCACTTGTATGACAACAACCTCATTTTCTCTAATCAATTGTGTGGATGCCTTATAGGAGTTATTCAAAATAATAAAGGAGGTGTTTTTGGTGGAATAATTTCATTCTCAGCTAAAGGTGGTGAAGGTAATGACTCTTTCTTTCTTTTGTGTGATAGTTTTCTTGCTTGGATTCTATTTGTCTTGAGCATCGATGGATAAGAGCTCAAAATTTATGTTGGAGATTTGATGGATTCAATTTTCTTCTTTGGGGCTAACACGTGTCTTTCCCTCAAGTGAAAATACTACCAAAATGCATTTCAGGAGGTCACGAACTAGTGTTTGAAATGTATTATGCTCAATATTGACCCATTAATGGTAGTGGTAGTGAAAATGGTGCTCGACAAGGGGCATCTAGAACACAAGCAGTACTTTCATGCAAACTCGTAGGTGGCATCATGGTTTCTTGCTTCTATTTTGGATAATCGGGTCCTCGAGGCAAAATCTAAGATACTGATGGCTAAATTTTTCAAAAAGGAACTTTTGGGTGGTTTGGAGGAGGCATTAAAAGTTTCAATTCTCAGAAAGGGAGCCTCACATTCGAGTGATTTGGAGCTGGTTAAGATTCTAGGAGAGGTAATTAAGTTCTTTCCTTTTCTCCTAGACTTAAAGTGGATGGCTCTTATGTGCCATAGAATGATTTTCATGGTTGCAATCAATTTTCTCAAGAAAATATTTCGTTTAGTTGAGGTAGGTGACATGGAATGGGTCCAGGAGTTTGATTCCTTTGCGAATGTAAATGGATTTCTATAAATGTTGGGTCATGGTGAATTTTGGTTTCCTCTTCCTTCTGTGGTAGGTTGTTACTTAGGGTTTCTGAAATCTTGTGTTATCTCCTCTACTCTTTTTTGTTGTTTTACAGTAGTTGAGAATTTTGCTTGGTTCATTTGGTTGGTTGTTTTGGTACTGGTGGTCAGTTGGTTTGGTTGGAGGTTTTGTGGCTCTTCTATTGGTGAATATGGTTGGTGCTTGATGCCCTTTCTAGTTTTCTTACATTTGCAGACGCCTATAATTCTAGTTTATTAATATAATCTCTCTTATGAAGCAAAAAAAAAAAGCACAAAAGGCATTATAATTTTTATTATTAGACATAAAATAATAGACACAAAAAATATGAAGGATTAATAGACATAAAACAAAATAAAAGAGGGAAAGATATTAATGAGAAAAATGAAGAATGATTTGTAATATATTTGCAAATCATTTAATACAAGAATAATGAATTTCTTCATAATGATTAAAAATGTTTATAAATTCAAATTTAAAGAATATTATATAATTAATCTTTACATTATAATAATTTTTTATATTATAATAATAATATACTTTTACATTATATAAATTTACCTTCTAGAAGACATTCAAAGAGGAATTAAAGATACAGAAAGAATATTATAAGTATTTATCAATTCATATTATAATAATAAAAAAATAATATGAGATATTATATTAATAGAAACAAATAAGACATTAAACACTCAAAAAGTTACTCATAATAATATAATGATAAACTAATAGACAAATAATAATAATTAAAAGAGGGTGCTCAAGACTATTAATTTGACAAAAAGAAGAAAGATTTGCAATATATTTATACCAAACATTAATAAATAAATTATGTATTTCCTCATAAAGTTGTATTATATAATAATTATATTATGTAATAGTTATATTATGATTTCAACATGATGTATCATTGATAAATAAATTATATGTTAATAAATTTTGATTTAAAGTATATTGTAAGAGGAAAAGGATTACAAAGGTTGTATTATTTTTTATTAAAATAAATTTTATCTTATGGACATAATAATATAAACAAATAGAAGAGGAAAATAATATGAATGGAAAAGGAGACAAAAAAGGTGTAAAATCCCTAACTCAGGCACACCAATTTTTTTTATTATAAACAAAGCACAACTATTGACTTAACCATCCAATCATATTCCATGTAAATTAGAGTGTTCGTTTCAATAGCTTTGTATTCACCATGGTGGCATCAACTCATTCTAGCCAAATATATAATTGCACAAAGAGTGAAATGGTCCCAAGTTTAAGGTCTTTCCTAGACCTACGACCTAAGCCTCAAGTGTTCATGATGAACCTTCCTACATATCCCCTTGTGGGAATTAGAGGCATTGTAGTGCACCCCACAATGGCCAAGGGCGTTCAATGTCACCTCTTGTATGCGATTTATTATCTCACCTTTAACCCATAGCTATTAATTTAGTACATGTAAGCTATCAGATAATAATATTTCCATCAAGTGTTGTGTCCATACAAAACATTACCAAGCACTAGTGTACAAACATTCACAATATTCACAAGTAGAATATCATACCATAATCCCAAAGATCATACCCAATGGTTGTCATGAGCATACCCCCCCATATACACAAGTTGATTAGATCATACACAATACAAGTACAACAGTGACTGGATCATGCACAAATCACAAGTGCAACAATGGCTAGATCATACACTGATCACAAGTGCAACAGTGATTGTCTTATGCACAAATCTCAAGTATACAGTGATTGGATTATACAAAAATCACAAGCACAACAAGATTAGCTCATATGTACATCACAAGTACACAAGTATTATCTCATTTGCACATCACAATTACATTAGTGACTGGCTCCAACATATATCGCAAATACATAGTGACAAGCTCCATCATACATCACATAAACACAATGGCGAGCTCCACCATACATCACATATCATAATAACAATGGCTAACTAACACATCACAATGGCTAACACATGTCCATAATGGATCCTAGATAGAAAGAATATTGGTGCATTGCACACTACACCATGGGTCCATTCTTTCCACCAGTCTTCTATACCATTGAACAAATGGGAAGAGGATTTGGTGCATCTCATACTACACTGTGGGTCCATCCTCAACTCCATAAAGCTAGGTATATAGTCTGACAACTAGGAGGGGATTTAGTGCATCCCATACTACACCACAGGTCCATCCACCATCCCAAGGGATTCCCCAAGTACTGAACCTACCAAACCCGATGGATTCTGACTTTAATCACCTATAGGCCACCAATGAAAGTTTGTCCACCCAGGAAGAAGTAGCTCCCGACATATACAACCTTGTGACCTTAGCAGTATTGTCAACTATCTTCTTCACAATCTCGGGTAACACATGGAATCGTTCACTTATGTGCATACTACAACTAGTGAACCCTATCAATATGCAGTTAGCCCCGGATTACCATTACCTGCACAGATGGGTCCCTTCTTGTGAAACTACTACAGCCATATCATAAAAAAGGTAGCCTACTACCTTCGCCTTTGTGAACCAAGTGAATACTAACTAATCCCTAGTAGTAGTTCAGGCATTGATCATTGACATGGTCCAATGACTTCTTTTCACTGCTCAATATCCCAAAGGTTCACTCTTGGGCAGGTCATACATAGCATGATTCACAACCTCAATCCATAGATACATGGGCCTATACATAAACACATAGATATGGAGTTAGTTTTCACAACCACATAAGAGATATGTGGATCCAACACAATATGGAATTTACCCATCATATACATATAATCAAATACCTAATATAAGGTAGTCAATCCTCGCTTATTATATCAAAGGATATTATGTATTAATTACACAATATTAGATTCCCTTAACTCGCTCATACCCATCCGATACCCATTCAGCCTCAAGATGAAACCTACTAAAGGAAGAAGGTCAAACCAATCAGGAACAACCAGGAACAACCCCAACCCTTGGAGTTGTCCCCCCTAAACCCTCCTCCTATAGACTTGAGGTCACAAAGGCATCCTTTGCCCAAGGACCACCTACATTCCTGCTTCCAAATGGGTCAAAGTCACATGTAGTTCTCCTCACAAGATCTCTCAAGGATACTTACACACTAGTTCCCAGATTATTAAATTTATACCATGACACTTCCATCTAAGGATGTCATAGGCAAGCTTGAATGTCCCAAGGTTCATCTTCACATTATAGGGGCTAATATTATTAATCCACAAAATTAACCTTGGCTAATACAATCCCATAGGAAAGTATTTACATTTGGAATTCATATAATATGTTTAATATAATGTTTCTTATACTCAAGGGGTCATTAGATGTCTTTGAAGGATGTACTTGATAATATTTGTAAGCTTGTTTTATCTATAACCAATACACAAATCCTATTTAAGCAACTTGGCAACACTATATTTATTGGGACAACATATGAAGTAATCCAATATTAATATTACTAATAATATTCTTGATCTTCTAATTTCCTTTGCCTCATGGCACAACCTCATATTCTTTTAATAATTTAGTTCATAGATTGGATAATTTATTCGTATTGCTAGTTGTACTAATCCCATCCTTAACGGTCATCAGTTGGGTATCAAGAGATGCTAAATAAGATTTATCTCATAACCCACTCTCAACAACATTGTCAAATGGGATGATAGTGCCTTCCATTTACTATGTAATTAATTATATCAAGGTTCATTAGAGCTATAATATCCTTCTTTCACCGGATAATTTCCAGAGCAAGGTTCTCATATTTAAGAGGTTGATAGACATCATACAGTCATAGCAAGCCTTTACCCTCAAATCTCAAGTGGGTTACCAAGAGTATTAAGAATATGTTTAATATTTTGGGGTTCCATTGCCCACTAAAATCGATCATTATCACTTACATTATTTCTCCACCATAACCAAGAACTCAAATTATGTTCATAGTCCATACTATATGAATAGGTCTACACAGTTATACCTCATTCCATGTAAAATATTAAGGTAGCATTATACAAGACCCTCTCCTTTTGTATAGTTCATAGTTCAAGCCTTTGGAATATGAAATAATTTAATCTTGAGGGGTCATCCTATAAGCATATAAGATTTTTGTGGTTTAGGGAGATAGAAAACCCAAATTCTTAAGTCTAGAAATAAACTTCATTTAATAACTATCATGACAACACTTCCCTCTTTACTAAGTTGATAGAGTGTCAACTTCTAAAGTTTGATCAATATGCATGTTACCAAGTCATATCCCCCCTATTTATAATATTAGGGATCCATACCTTTATACAAATTTTCAAACAAGCCTTAGCATTAATATTTTCAATTCCATTCCTTTTTAACAAACATATTTTGAGCATATCTCGTTACAAGAGTGTTTCTCAATGTCACATTACTTGAGGAATTTTGTCAAATAGATCACATGTCTCGTTTATGTTCACTTACTATCTTGTCGTTGTTGCAAACAACTCAAGGTTCCATAAAAGCAAGATTATATAGATTCTAATTTATATAGTTGGGAAAATTGTATATTATCAAATCATGGCTTCTAACTTACCTATGTCTGCATACATAACAATTACATTCGGTCAAGTTCTTATCAAGAGAAGGATATCTAGTATATCTCACACACATTAATAAGAACTTGAATCCCCTTTTAATAACAATTCTTGATTTGATAATATTGGATATCACCAATGTATTGGATCTTGATGTCTTGAACCACTAAAAGTCACTAATAAGAAAACTCATTAATACAAATTCATGGATAAGAATAACCCAATGGAATAAACATCACATATCATTTTCCTACACCTATTGCAATGATCATGGTAAAGGACTATTAAATACATATTAAAGTATTAGACACATAAAAATGCTACATGGCTCTTTTATTTGGAGGGGTCTCCTTTGACCATTTAAGGTTGCATTGTATTGAGATGGAAGAAAAGGTCTATCATAGTTGCTTATTGTATTCCAATTTAAAAGTCCACTACTAGTTTCTCTTGATTACAGAAATTATAATTGCATCTGGATCAACTACTACGGTGAAATTCTTGATGAAAGGATAGTATGAATGAGTTGCATAGATAGCCTTTAAACATGGTAATCAAACTATTCTATAACATAGTAGAATATTTGCAGGTCAATTTATGCAACAAATAAGAATGAGATTATAGTAGAAATGTATAAATTGAATAAACTACTTAGCTTTTCTAGAAACTTATCTTGCATATAGCCTATCGTTTCAATAAATCCACAGGTATCCCCAATTTTTTCAAATCTGTTGTTACTCTCTGAGATTCGATCTCCACCGCAGGAAGAGAGGATGCTATCAATGGTTGTGAAGTCTAGCTCTTACACCAACTGATCCCTGATGATGAAGGTGCCATACACTTGTACGTCGCATCACACCATGCCTAGTCTTGGGAAAAATACCATCGCCAAACTCTTCATAACTGCCCACTCTATTTTTTTTCTTTCCCGCACTTTCTTCCACGCTATTCTGTTCCTCTCCTCAGATTTGTTTATCCCCTAATCTTTAGAGAATGTTCGTAGCTTGCCTTAAACTCTCATTTTAGCATAGACAAGGGGGATACTGGCCGTGGTTTTGGAATGTGGCTTTACACCTGCCAATCACATTGCTCGCAAATATCTAAATACTTTTCCAACAGATTAATTTTGTATATCCAGCAATCCATGAAGTCCCTTGAGATGGCATTTCCTCAAGAGACTTGTGTCCACATTTGTGCCCTATGTCAGCTCCCGTTTTCTACATGTGATTTCCCAAGAAATCACCATTGAGACCTTCTTCTTCCTCTGCACATTTTTCTTCCCCAGTCGCTCTTGCATTCTGAAAGTTTCTATCAAACATCGCATTATCTCTACCTTTATTTTCTCCCTGTGTTCTTCTCCCAAAGACAAAGCTTTCCCTCGTAGAATGAGGGGTCATGGGGGTTTAAAGACTATTATGTGCCTTTCTTTTCACACTACCTACCCTCACTTACCATTTCACATGGAAAATCAGATAAAAATATGGTGGGAGGTGAAGGGTGCCATGCCTCACTAAATGTGTTGTCGTTGTCCTTCTTTGAGTCCCCCATTCCTCCTATCCTCTCTAGTTTTAATGCCTGCACAACAAACCAATATCGTAGTCATGCCTCATTAATTGGGAATTGACTATTTTGTTTTTCAAGTATTTGTTTTTATTATTTCTTTGCTCTCCAATATCCACCGCAGAGATAGCTGATAGGGATGTGACATCCTTCCCACCTTGGAATAAGTCGTCTCAACTTATTAGGAAGTTGTGTTGATGAATTCTTTAGATTTTTATGTTATTAGCCAAGTTAATTACCTTTGTACCCTTATCCTTATGTCTTAGGTGATCCCCTTTTCCCTAATTTGATCACATTTGAAAGAACTTTTTTTTGTAAGATTTTAGGGGGTGCATATTAGAATATAGCTTTAGTTGAGAATTTTTGTCAATCCTATTCTCCATTTTAATTTACGAGTTGATTTTTCTTAGGAGAGGTCAATATTGTACCATTAGGTACACACATTTACTAGTTAAACCTTCCAAAAATACAACTTCTTAATCTCTTTGAATTTTAAGTTCATATCCATTCATACTTACATCAAGAGGAGAATTCTTAATACTCTTAATTATGCCATGAAATTTCCCACATAATAAGGGGTGAATTTCACACTACCTACCCTTGCTAACCATTTCACATGGAAAATCAGATGAAAATATGGTGGGAGGTGAAGGGTGCCATGCCTCACTAAATGTGTTGTCTGTGTCCTTCTTTGAGTCCCCCATTCCTCCTATCCTCTCTAGTTTGAATGCCTGCACAACAAACCAATATCGTAGCCATGCCTCATTAATTGGGCATTGACTATTTTGTTTCCCAAGTATTTGTTTTTTTAAAATTTATTTGCTCTCCAATATCCACCATGGAGAAAGCTAATAGGGATGTGACAAAAGGTTAATAGGAAAATAATTGACAAATGTAATAAAAGAAAAAGGGAAAAAAATAGTCAGATAAAAAGAAAAATTAAAAAAATTAACAATACTTCAATTAAGAACAAAAAGGAAGAGAAAGGAAAAATATGTCAAAATTAAAATCTAGATAAAAGGACCTCAAAAGGAGCAGAGAAAGGATGACAAAAAGAGGAGAGGCGATAGAAAGGAGGCTACAAACAAGAGGAAAGAAATAGAGAAAGGAAGAAGGGGTAGAGAGGGGGAAGAAGAAAGGAGACTAGAGATGAGAAATGATGGGTGGGAGATGAGGGAAGTTAGGAAAGGGGAGGAACCCACAAATTGAGGCTAGATAAAAGAGGTTTCCATGAGGAGCTCAAGGTCCAACCTTATTGTAATACATATTTTCAGAACTCTTAGGAAATTGTTCAAAATAAAATTTAGATATTTGATTTAAATATTTTCTATCTTAAGGTCTTTTTTTTTTTAAGGGAAGAGTTAAACTCTTAATCTAAAAAACCTTGTTAAAATATTTTTCTCAAAAAGATTGAAGATTACATCTATGCCAAGGTGTAGAAAATAATGCTTTCACATGCAAGGGAAAAAATAGAGGCAAAATCAAAAGTAAACACCAAGTTTCATGGAAAAGGAGAGAATGTATGTTTGGGTGCTAAAGATAAAAGGAAAAAGAGAAAATATGGAAAAAAATCTTCACATTGAAGTGGAATTAGGGTTTTATTGATGTTGGAATTGAAGATGGTTAGAGCTTGAATGAAGGAGCTTTCAGTTATCATGCACATCAAGAGGTTTATCTACAAGGGTTTTTACCTATTGAGCTCCTTACACAACAATAATAAGGTTTTTATGGTGGCCAACAAGAGAAAGAGAGCCATGCAAATGTGATACCATGAGTTCTATGTCCACAATCTTCAATTCTTTACATGAAAGGAGGTTTGAGTTATGGTCATGACATGAAAACCAACACTAAGATAAGTTTCTAGGTTAGATATATGCAAAATTTTATTTTCATCTTCACTATCTTTTAAATGCTAGTTACCTATATAAGTAGGGTTTTGAATTCCCAAAGATGTTAGAAAAAAGTCATAAAATCTCATAAAGGACTCTAAAACTCAATAATTGTGAGGTTTTTCATTTTTAGTGATCTTCAATAAGGGAAGAAGATAGCATTAAAATCTATCAAAGAACCTAATACATGAGGGTAGTCATTATCTCTAGAGGTAGATTTTTAGGTTGAAGAATAGTAGCTATGTAAGGGTTTATATGTGCTTTCACCAAGGGTAGACTATTAGGACAACCAATCCAAGGAGAGAAATATAGTCACTAATGCTATTAAAGGACATCCACCTAGTCTATTCATGAAGGAGTAAGATAGTTTGAAGAGCAATGAAATTGAAAGGAGTAATAACCATATTTACTATGACAGTCTTTAAAGGGTTTTTGCATGACAATAAGGTAGGAAATCAATGATTTGATAAGGGTGAGCATACTAGATTATCTCAAAGACAAGCTCCCTATTCTAAACACGACCATTGAAAATGAAAACACAACCATTGACAATGTACAATTGTCATAAGATGAGATCTTAAGTATAT
Organism: Sequoia sempervirens; assembly: GCA_007258455.2. Classification (NCBI taxonomy): domain Eukaryota; kingdom Viridiplantae; phylum Streptophyta; class Pinopsida; order Cupressales; family Cupressaceae; genus Sequoia; species Sequoia sempervirens. The sequence goes on along the minus strand of VDFB02168118.1, from coordinate 146,618,778 downwards.
AAGGCGGGAAAAAGGTGCATGGTTGTGTTTTTCTCATGGCATAAGTCTCAAGATTGAGACAACATTCTTGGAGAAGGTAGTGATGTTGATAGATACCCTAGCATGATGTAGACCTATACTCACAAACCTATAGACACAGTTGGATGACAATGTGAAATGTCAATGCATAAAGAACTCAGCTAACCGATGGAAGAGTAGAAGCTAGTGAGTAGTCAAAAAGAAATGATACCATTGCAATTAAGACACAATGAGCTTGCAAAACATAAATAAGGGTAGTTCCAAAGTAATAGATCAAGCACAATGAAGAATGGACAATCACTCAGGAACAAGCCTGACAGTCATACGAAACTTTTCAAGGTTCATATACAAATTTTAAAAGCATAAAAAGAAAGTCAAAATAAAGGTTTAGGTAGTGTGTCCTCAACCTTAAAAAATCAAGATGAGATCCATGAAAGTGTGTTCCATTAAAATCTAATTAAGATAAAAAAAAAAATGGAGCATTTATGAATATTACAATCAAGGCATAGCATAGTCAAATAGGGAAAAGTTCAAGAAGGTATAACATTACAGGTGATATTGCAACCATCCTTTGTAGAGAACTAGAAAGTTGGAAAGGACTGTGGGGTTTTTTATTTGTATTCTGAAATAGATATGAACACACAAAAAAATGACACACCCTTATTTCAAAATGGTGGTTTGTGTGGAGATAGGTCACCCAATGATGAGAGTTTTGGAATAGATTCTAGGTTGTATAGAGAAGCACCAAACTAAATGGATAGAAGGAGAATATCCAAAGAGGTCAAAGGCATGATTAACCTTGATATGTTAAAGCAAGGGTTTCAATGTATAACCATACCAAAACATTGACAAGATGCCATTGCATTATGACTTCAATAGCATTAAATCGAGGCAATCAATGTACAAAAGCAAGGTCCAAAGATAGTAAGGTTGATATAATCATGGTCCAACCTACCTTGCATTGGTGAAAGTAATAGCCTACTCTATAGGGTTGCATGTCTAACTATTTAGTCAAATAAACTTTTCCTTCAAAGGGGGTAAACAATCTTATTGCACAATCATTATTTTTGAATAGGGATAATAATGAAGGTGATAGTCAAATGTATCAAAGCAAACAAACCCAGCACGATGAAAATAGAATGCAATGGATCACATGAAGGGGAAGATGAAAACAATCATTTAGGATGTACTTAAACAGTTTCATAGTGAAATGAGAAGTCATTTGTACCCCTTTGGTGGTAGTGAATAACCACAATGATGAAGGCTAAATGACAGTAAGAGATCTCAATCAAGGGTCTTTTTGTATTGATAAGGGGGTTGAAAATCATGGAAGTCCTGCACCTTATTTGAAATATGTCATTTTATTCCTGAGCATTTTAACTCAGAAGACATAGTCCATATATAAAAAATCAACATTCATAATTTTTATATCCATGGAAAAGGCAATGTATGAAGTGGACATTATATGGATGGGACAAAGTTATGAGCCACAAGAGCATAACAATGAATTTTATTTTTAGAAGGACAACAATCATAAAGTCACCTTGAAAGAAAAAATTGAAGATCAAATGGTCAGGTTATGTGAAATTAGAGATTAATTCCTTTTGAATAGTCATTAACCATCATGAAGAGAGGATTGTTAAAAAAATGGGGTAGATATTCACCAATATCACAGTTGTTACAATAGTGAAGCATCATTATAAAAGACCCCTACCAAAACCCTACAACTCTTCCAAAAAAAATTAAGGAGATAAATGCAAGGTTTTGTATGGATAGTGAATGAGAGCCTAAGAAGGATGCAACAAAGGACTATGTCAAAAAAGATCATGGGTAAAAGCACAAAGGTGTGTCACACCTCGCCAACAAATAGTTTTGAGCCAAATATTTTCGGGCCGGTGCTGTTTCACCTCGACTAGGTTGCACTCCAAACCATGTGGCGTATTACATGGCAGATAGGTTTCGGTCGAATAAGTTTCGCTCGAATCCAAAAAAATCAAAATTTTCCTTTTCCCGCTTTAAAACTGCCTTCAAAATTGGATTTTTTAATGTGTGGGGTTTCTATAGAAAGGGTTTCGGTAGAAACAATTTCTATAGAAAGTGTTTCGGCCGAAACCCTTTCTATAGAAACTGTTTCTACCGAAACTGTCTATGTGGCATCCTAGTTGGCAGCCAACTCAGCTTTTTTCAGAATTTTCTGAAACTTTCAACTTTAGCTAAGTATTTCTTTAGTCAGAATAATATTTTTGAAAAAAAAAAAAATACCCTTTTGTAGAGCTCAGAGTGGAGAATCCAAATATATAATTTTAAAAATATTTTTATTAGTTTTAATATATTTTATTTTTAAAATAATGCAAGTAGGTTTTCAAAATGAAAAAAAAAGTTGATTACAAATTAAAAACAAGATAGTAAAACTTATTAAAAAAATTTAAATCTTATATGGGGCACAAGAGGAGAGAGTCTTCTTCAAAAGGATATAATTTTTTTTTGAAAATGATTTAAAAATTTGAAAATAGTTGACAGCCCGTGAAAACTGTCAAATTCTATCATGTTTGACTTCAAAATGTTATTACAAGAAAAATATACGTCAAAATTTGATTTTTCTTTTTCCATGCACAAGATATTGAAGTTACCTATTTGGAGAAAGAAAAATTATGGAGAAATGAAGTTTTTTTCAATTTGTTTCTTGACGGCCCATGAAGTCACTCTTTTCTGAAATTTTCAGCATTCCAAAATTTGTCCTTAAATTGATAAAAACATAATGAAAATAAATTTTTTTAAAATTTTAAAAATTACAACAATAAACTTCATCAAAATTTCTACATTTCATTAGTTTACACCATTTTGAAATTCAAAACATAAAGACCACTTTTATGTGGTCGAAGTTCAGAATTTTTTTTGCTGTTGGCCGATTTCTTTATAAAGTGTGACACAGGTTTGTGCTTTTACCCTCAAAATAGAAAGAGTTATATATGATAGTCTATATGAGGTTTTAGACCATAGTAAGACAATTTCATCATTACAAACATATTGGGATTCTAAGATATTTGACTTTCTCAAAAGGGTAGGTTAAAATACTAATGAAGATATGGAAAGAAACACAATGCAGAGTCAACAAATGATAAAATTAAGCAGTCCTAATATGCAAGGTGTTATGGTATAAAGAGGCCATAAGAAGATGGGACAATTCATAGTGAAGAAGATAGTCATACACAAGTTGGAAAAATATAGCAAGGTTGTCTAAGGGAGTTTGGAAAATTATATAGAGTTTCGAGAGCATTTGAATAGCATTGAAAGGAGTAACATTCACCATCTACTAAATCACTCTCCCTGGAGCAAAGAAGGCATCAATCTAATCTAGAAATGACCAATTACTTATGAATATAAGAGGGTAGAAAAAGACTCAAAATAGTGAAGATATTCATAAGGAGTAACTCTTAAAGGGGTAATTACCATCATTCACTCAACTATTAAAATTATTAGGATAGTCACACGTAAGATAAAAGCTAGTCTAATGGTCAAAACATTCATTAGTTTTTGAGGACATAATGGATTTTTTGCAATGGAAATGAATAATCTACCATGAATAGAGGACAGGGGGAACCTATTGTCAAAGAAAATTTTAAAGACTAACTTTTGCAAACATCTCCTCACAATCACAACATCATACAAGGGTATCTATGAGTTCTCACAATTTGAGTCATCTTTATGCTTAGTCATCATGAACTTACATGCATTTTTGGCCTATTTTAGGGACCCTCATGGCTATAACTGAAGTAAGGTGGAGTTAGATCCTAAAATCATGCAAATTGGGGTAGTTTGGAGCCCTTAAAATAAGGCTTTTTTCCCTTATACGCCCAACAATGATTTGGATCATGTAGATGTAGATAAGAGTAGTTAGAGGCCTAAAAAGAAGGGATTTTGAGGAAAATGTAGTACTTCTAGTGGATTTGAAGACCCCACATGGGTATAGTATCAGTTAAGACAAGTTTTCAGCCTACAAATAGCCAGTTTGGAACAGTTCTAAGGCATTTTGTAGAGTTTTCTCTTTTGCACAACCCAAGGGTGATTCATCACGCAAGTTGGAGGAGATTTCAAGAAAGGGGGAAAATTAGTTCATCCTCAGTCTCCCTTTTCAATCATAAGTTAAGCTTCTCTTCTATATCTTCTTCTTTTCTTCCTTTCTAAAGCAAGTTCTTTATTTCCTCTTTCTGCTTTAGGCAAAAGAGAGGCATTGTAACTCCTTTTGAGAAATATAGAATAGAAAAATTACATATTCTCAATTAGTTTTCGAATTTGTATCAGCTAAAGCATCTTATTATCAATAAAATTTTAGATGTGTCATTGTAGGATCATGGGGGTCCAAACTAGGCCCTTAAGTGGCAATGAAATTTTTAAAAAATAGAGTTAGGAAACTTGACATAAAAATTTGAATAGGTTATTAACATAATTTGAAACATATGTAAGAACAAAATTTCTAGAAAATTGAATGTAATTTCTAAGACAATAGTCCTCTTTTAGAAATAAGGTAAATCTATTTGGTGAAATTTTGAAATTTCAATATGGTAGTACTAAATTTCTAGGGAAAAAATAAAAAGGTGTATGTCTGACCAAACTAAGAACAAAAAAAAATTAATATTATTTTTTGAAATTTTCAATATGAGTGCATATTCCTAGATGTTCCATATTAAAAGTTGTTAGTCTGACCACCATAACTTGGTCAAAAATTTATTTAAAATATTTTTCCTTTTTCTATCCTATAGCATGGGAAGCATAGAATGTGTCACATCTTTTGGATTCAAGAAATGTGAAATTGTTTAAGAATTATAGATTTTTTTCAATCAGAACTTTTGTCAGAATGCATGTAGAAAATTGATAATAATTATCTATTTAATTTCAAATAAAGCATATCTTATATTTGTGGAAAGCTAAGAAATTTATCAATAAACCCTTATCATTTCACCAAATTTGAATTAAAAAAAATGTCATCAACCACTTTTAGGTCATATTGCCACTTTTTGGACCCCCATGATTATGTACTCACCCAGTTATTTTACCTTCTCAATTTATATTCTATTGTCTGTGCATGGGTGATTGATATACATATTTTGTGATTTGTTACCAATCCTCAAATATGATGTCTCATTCCAATTCCTTTAAGAAGGAAAGTATGATAGGCAGATCCTAAGATTGTGTCATAAAAACTAGAATTTTTGCTATGAGAACACTCTTAGTTTTCCTTCTAAACTTACAAGCATTTAACCTACTTATGAAATATTGATGTGTGAACATATATAGCATTGAATTTTGTGAAGCACTAGCTAAATAATTAATAGTTTGTGTGTTGAAGTACTAGGTATAGGTGTTAGTTCATTGGTGCATCACCTCCTAAGGTTACGAAATCTATCCAATTTTAGTTCTTCTATCCCTTTTCCCAGCCAAGAAGTAGTTTGTAGGAGGTTTTCAAAGGAAACCAACCCATAATCTTGAGGTTCACCCTCATCTTAGGCAACCTACAAGCCTGAGGATGTCCCCATGTTATACAAGATTTTCGAGCTTAAAAGCTTAGCATTTGGGGTTCAATCCTTTGTGTCAATAATTTTTGGCACACCTAGTGGGACTCATTGGACTGTTTCAATCCAAATTTTACTCATATATCATTGATATTTGGTGTGTATGTAAGTGATATCTGCCTTTGGAGGCAAGAAATCAACACACCTGGTGACTTTGAAATGTAATTTTACTGGTTTCAGTGTGATCAAGTGTCAATTTATTTCAAAAAATTCTAATTTTTGCTTATTTTTCAGCTATTGAATGAATAAGCATGTCTATGTTTCATGGGAATATATCATATCATCCATCATATCATGAAAATGTTTCTATTCCACCCTCTTATTAGCCATATCAAATCAACCATGCTAATGGTTTTAGTTCAAATTCAATGATTTTTTTAAGAAAACCAACATGCTTAATATGATTACCACCCACCCACTCCTATGCAACCTCCATATCAGCCTACATATGCTCAAAATCAATCCCAACAAGAGTTTTTTTTTCCAACAAGCATGGTTATTCACATAATGAGCCTCAAGAAGATCCTTACAAGCATTTTTTTTATCTAAGTGAAAACCCTAACCATGACCATAT
>VDFB02168118.1:146551349-146612516 GCA_007258455.2 Sequoia sempervirens | reverse complement strand
GGGAAGCCATCATGACCTTTTGTCCATTTGGGATTTGGTGTACTTAAAAAAAAATCTCTATTTGGTTTATCCATGTTAGAGGATCCTTGCCATTGAACTTGCGCATATCCACCTTTGGAAATAAATTCCTAAATCCCATAGGAGTACTAAATCTTGTGTTAATGGTAGCTGACCTAGAATTTTCACCTTGGTCGCTTGAGAACACCTTTCTTGGTTTAGCCATGTAGGTGCTTAACATGTTTTGTATGTCCGATATATCTCCTCTTAGGTCACACATATCCATCTTCATTGAGGAAATGTCTTCCTTGACCTTATTTATTTCCTCGTTAGGAGTAATATCCTCTATTGTTACCCCATCCTTATTAGGAGTCTTCCCCATAGTGACAACATTCTTTTTGCCCCTTGTTGTAGGCCCCGTCATGATGGGAACTGCTAATTTTTAAATAAATCACACAAATGAAACTTAAATTCTCTAAAAAATTTACTATAACTTACTAGGGCCAAAATAACTCTCACCTAGAAAAATTGCCTAGAAATAAGTAGATTTGCAGCGTGGAGAGTGATAATTGTGAAAATTTTAATTTTTCAATAGATTTCTTATTTATACTCCAATTCCTCCACATTTTTTATTGTACTCTCCTTTAGTATTTTTTTCAAAAACCCAATAAAAATAAGACTCCAATTCGATAAGATGTGCGAGATATGTATATTCCAAAAAAATTGTGTAGAAACCCTAATTCTACAATATTCACTTAATTTTGTTCCAATTATTTTGAAATCTATATTGTAGATTCTTTAATATGTTCTTCAAAAACCCTTTAAAAAATAGGAAAAAATTCATCAAAATCTGAAAGTTATGCTCTTCCCAAAATCGCCTCCAAAATTGAGAAAAAACCTTGCCTCTACAGTACCAAGATCATGCTCTGATACCACTTGTTATGAAATAACTTGCACAATAGAAGAATATGATATGAAATATGTTGAAAATAATTGATAATAACTAAGAATAATAAAACACTTTGAGGGGGAAAACCTCCAAATATCTCTAATGAGAACACACTTCACAACTTGATGATGAAATAAGACTCACAACCTCCTATATATACCTATTTATGCCTAGGATATCACCTAGGCCGACTTAGACACACCTATATAAGTCTTAGGCTGACCTAAACAACTAAATAACTATATACTAATGATAATATGACTTAATAGAGAGTTAAGATAGCTACAAGCCGACTATTCATAACCCGATGTACACTAATATTAAGGGTGTAGCAATTTCTCCACATTGGCAGATTTTCTATTTCAAGAATAAAGGAAAAATTTGGAGGAAAATTTTGGAAGCAAAATAAGTTTGTTGCTACAAAGGGGAGAGAGAGGAGAGATTATTTTCATTTGTTGTTGATTGAACGGTGGATAGAGTTGCCAGAAGTCTTCAACAGATTTTCTTTTGGAGCCTTCCTTTCCTCTATTTCTTCTCCTCTTTTCTCAATTGTAAGGGGTTCCAAATTTTTTGAAAGCTCCACAAGTCAGGCAAAAGCTCTGGGTAGAATTGTAAATCTAGGATGAATTTTAACTGACTCATTAATCTGATGTATCTATGTTTTGAATTATGCTTTTATGTTATATTTTATCTGATATTTGTCTCTAGGGTTGAAATTCAATGGTCTTTTGAATTCAATAATGAAAATTATCCGAGTCTTTTCATGCACATTTGCTGCATTGGAATTACAATTGTTATTTCCTTATGTTCATTGAATGATGTAATTTCTTTAATGAATGATAACTACATTTGTTATTGCCTATTATTCAGGGAATAGTGTAATTTCTTCAACAAATGTGAGAGGAGTGTTGTGTTTCAGGTGGACTTGTAAAGAATGATTACCAAATAAAGCTTCAATGGTCTTGTTGTCAAAATGTGATAACAATTGCAAAAGATCTTCAAAACATGTTTAACACTGTAGGATGAATTGTTGGTTATGTGGCTCCATAGCCCATTTCTTGGCACTAGTCAATTATTGTACTTCTATCATTTTCAGTTTGGTCCCAATTCTTAAAATTAAAAACCACTTCAATTATGTTTTTTGAGTACTTGTATCTACCATGTTCTTCATGCTAGTTTATGAAATTCACTCAATGTCTTGCCAATCTTGAGTGATATTTTATGTTTCTCAACATAATTTTGTGGGAGCATTATCTGTTAAGCAATATCCCGTTAATTGTGTGTCTAGATCTTTCGATGTTGCTAAAGGGTCAGCCCCCTAGGTCTTACAGAGCCTGAAGTGCAAGGGAAATGTGCATTAATTCCATTTCCTGTCAGTTGGCCAAGTCCACCTTTGAATCTGAACATAAGAAATTGGCTAGTCTTTAGGATTCATTTGGTCTATTGATTTGGAGAACCAACAATTCCAAAACACAAATTTTATTATCTTTTTCATGAAAGATGAAACTTTGCTAATCACATATGTCATTGTAATAGTGATTGAAGAAGCCAACCAAGTCTTCATTGTAGAAAACCAAAGTTATACTGACTGAAATGTCTGTATTCCTATCAAATACCCATCAAGTGCCTTTGTGTGTCTTTGACATCAAGGGAAACAACTATGAGGGCCAACAAACTCCCCCTTTGGCCTTGATGGAAAAACACCAAAAAAACACCAAATCTCTCTCCCCCTTTTTGCATCAAGAGACAAACCGCTGCACAAAAATAAATGAATCAAATGTAACATAGCAAGAAATAGAACAATAGAGCATGTAATAGTCACTTTATATGCACCAAACTGTGCAACAATCCTGTAAAGATACATTTCCAACAGATAGAATAGATAGAGCAGTGAGCAAGAAAAGCCAGAATTCAAATATAGTGGATATATATGAATGGTATGAGAAGGATCATGATGGGCCAAAAAATGGCGATATGATGGGTATGTGGTTGATGACATTTTTCTTACCCAAAATTGATGAAACGAAAAGGGTTTTTAAAGGAGATTCTCTGCTTTCCACCAATATAAAATATGCTTTACTTTGAATTTACTAAATAATTATTATTCATTTTCTATTTGAATTACAACTAAAGTCTCGATTGATAGGTTGATTGAAAAACAACTATAGCTTTCAAACGGTATCATATTTTATGCTTCACATACTATAGGATTAAAAAAAATTGAATTTCATGAAGTTTTGACCAAGTTAAGTTGGTTAGACATACAAGTTTTCATACTTTTTAAAATTTGTAATAAAAAAATCTATAATTAATTATTTACTTGAATTTTTTTATAAAAAAATATGCATCACATCGGGACATTAGTCCTATATTATATTTAAAATCTTATAAAAAATTATTACCATTTTATTATGGTTAGGGTGGTCAGATAGACACCTACTTCTTATTTTTTCCTTGAAATCTAAGTGCTACTGCATTGAAATTTCAAATTTTCACCAAATAGATTGTTTTTTAAATAAATCTAGTAGTTTAGAAACTATCTTCAATTTTCTACAGATTCTATTCTTACATATTCTTGAAATAATATAGATAGCTTATTCAAGTTTTTATGTCAAGTTGCCTAACTCTATTTTTTCCTAATTTTTTGCCATTTAAGGGCCTATTTTTTCCATGATGATCCTACACATACCCTGAAGGCTGTAACAACCAATATATGGTTACCAAAAATTTACAACCTCAAATGTAGAGTAACCAAAACCTTTCAATTGAACACACATCATGGAACAACATTCCAAGAATATACCCATGATATATAGTAGCAAAGACTATACATAAGTAACCTTGATATCCATCATGAAGGGCAACAAGTTTTGTAGGTTGCCTCATTAAAATCTGGTCAACACAAAGTAAGTACCAAGATAATAAGAAAAATAATGAGCATGAAGAGTTGTCCATGTTATCTCTAATGAGATATAAATGCCACATATCCATTTGTCACTTTTCTATGTACATGTATGATCACTGAACAAGAAAGCATCAATATAAAGTATAAGAATCTCATAAACTAGGGATAAAATATGAACAAAGAATCTCCCCCTGACTAAATGCATAAGATGAATCAAAAACCTCAAACCTATTCAAGCACCTATTATGAAGTTGTAAATCCATGTTACCATGAAGTCTTATGTCAATCAAAAATTCATCAACTAAAATCATAGTGTTGTTATAAAGTAAGAAAAAAATGACATTGTTATAAATATTAACCCATAACAAGGAGCACTATTTCAGACTGGGTATATAAGCTTTTTATACAACAATGTACCCATGACATGAGATCATCATCACTTGTCAAAGAGAATCATAATGAACCAATTCAAACTAAATATCAGTCATATATGTGTGATCACTATGACACCAATATACCAATCAACAAAAACACGTACTGTGAATCACCAAATATACCTGCCCAAAAATTCTAACAAAGATACCTGTCCAAGATTTGTATGTACCAAACAAGTAGATGCCACTGTTGTAAACAAACCATGATAACATTAGACCTTTGTTTACTGGAACCCATGAGCACCAAGAACATAATTATTATGTGAGCCATTACAACCAAGTGCATCCTCATTAGACTACAAAGAATTCCAATATCATATCCATTGTTTATACCAAGCATATAAAAAAATTCTTGCCCTCATTGTAACTCTATTTTGCAGAAACCACCATCACATCAAAAACAAATCTGCTCATTTCAAAAATTCAATATCAAAAAAATCATATAAAATCATCAATAGTAGCACTACATTAGTTACACCAATGATCTCACTTAACTGTTGTCCACTATCGCCTCCTTCATACTACTTTTTGAAAATGAAATGACATATCACTGTCCAAAAATTCTATATTATTCAAACTAAAATGCCATATGCAACCAATAAAAAAATTGACTTTTGAGCCTATCAAAAACTTCACATAGTATACACTAATGTATACTATTCAAGTAGATAGCTTGTTACTTTATTAACTAGTACTACAATGACAAAATCCACTGCAACAACTAGCCATAGGGATAAAAAGAAAATACTTGAAATGCACCCTGAGACTACATATAGATGATTTAGTGAAGATAAATATGAGAAAGATCATTCACTATCTCCCTCTGAGCACTCATTTTCACACATCTTGTTTCTTGCAGATTGTAAATGTTCCCTTGAGTTCCTGAATCTGCAACAACAATTTCACTTGTTTTCTTTCTTATTTCACACCCTAGAGCATTAAAAAGAAAATAAAAACCTTGATCATTGATCTGAGTCACAATCAATAGATTATGCTTGAGATATTCTACATAGTACACATCTTGCAAACATTGGTTATCATCCAAATAAACTGTACCTTTCCCAATGATCTGAACACAATCATCATTTCCAAACCAAACTAAACCACCATCACAATATTCAAAATTGAGAAAGTTACTTTTGTCACCTGTCATATGGTGTGAACACCCACTATCTAGAATCCATTCATTATTCACCTTAGAATGTAAGATTGTTTGACTAATTGTATCTTTTGTCTTTTCATTAATTTTCTTTGGTTTCCAAATCAACCTTGTTTTAGTAGTATCAATAATTTTTTTGGACTTGTAACTCTTTGCTACCTTGGTATGATAGAACCTATCAGAATAAGAGCATTGACCTTCTATAAACCAAAGCCCTGTTGTATTATTATAATGTCTTTGTTTACCTAAAAATTTTGCCAGTTTATTACTGTTGTCAAACATATTGAAAGTTCTTTTCTCAGGTCAGCATTTTTTTCCTCTAAAGTGCAACATTCTCTTTCTTTGATTTCTAACTGCATTTTTGTAACTTCTAGTATTTCAATTTGAAGTTTCAGGTTAGCAATTTGTTCTTCAAAAATATTCTTCTTCACCACAGCTTCCTCTTTGAGTTTCTGAATGTCTCTTAAGGCATTGTTTAATTCACTTCCAAGATCAAATTATTCCTCTTTTCTAACAAAAAAAATTTAACTTACAAATGTGCCACAACCTGTATAAAATTTTGAGGGTGTTTCTTTCTACAACTCATCAGTTTGTTCCAAACTTATTTTGCATCCTTACAATAAATGACCTTAGCAATAATTTCATTTGGAAAACTATTAAAGATAGCATCCATAGCCCTAGCATTATATTCAAGAGCCTTCTTTTCATCTGGTGTAGGAGATACTGTAGATACATAAAACCTTTTTCAACTACTTCCCACACATTAAATCCTAAAGAAGATAAATGGGTTTCCATCCTACATTTCAAAAAAATAAATTGTGTGCCTTCAAACTGAGGTATCCTAAATATCGAATATTCTTCTATTTTTGAATCATAATTCACAGTATTATCAATCTCTTTATTATGATCTTGAATTGGATTAATAACAGTCATAAACAGTATTTCATCTCCTTCCTTAATAGAGGCATTTGCACCACTGTCAGATACTTTTGCAATCAAACTTTTCTTCTTTTTAAAGATAGTTTTCTTTTTAGAATTAGTTTGTTTTTTCTTCCCCTATTTATTATTTGTTTCTTCATCACTCTCAGAGTCCTTGTTAGGACATTGAGAAGCATAATGTCCTATTTTCCCATAGTTAAAACATTTAAATGGCAATTTCCCTTTGTATCTACTTGAGCCTTTCTTTAATTTGCTAACAAAGGCTAAATCATTTTCATCTAGATTGTCATATTCAACAACTATGTCACTGTCCTTTTTAACATATTTGAAAGAAGATTCTTTACTAGTAGAACAATTATTATTATCTAATCTCATTTCATATGCAGTCAAAAGACCATGAAGGTCATCAAGAGTTACCTTGTTTATGTCTCTTTCTTCAACAACAAAGATCTTCGAATCATACTTAGTAGTTACAGATCTTAAGACCTTTTGGACCACGACCTTTTCTTCCAAGGTCTCTCCATAGCCATGTATTGAGTTCACAATTTCTTGAACTCTCAAAAAATAATTAGCAATCTTCTCATCATTAACCATTTTAAGACTTTTAAACTTAGCTCTATAGGCTTGCAATTTTGCTTCTTTAACCTTCTCATCTCCCTCATAGATATTTGACAATTTGTCCCAAATTTACTTTTCAATTTTGCAATCCATTACTTTTACAAGGACATCATTTGTTAGACCACAACAAATGGGATTTTCAACCTTTGCATCACATTCATATGCCTTTTTTTCAGTGGTTGTTGAGGTTGTTGTAGTAGCAGTGTATGCATTCTCAATTGCAACCCAGACTTGATAACCTAAAGGTGTTATGTTTCTTCTCATTCTAAACTTCCAGAAGGCATATCCAGTACCATCAAACAATGGTGCTTTGGATGTAAGAAGACCTTCTTGACTTGCCATTTTAGTACTCCTACCAAAAATCCCATAGTTTAACTCACACAAGATTTTAGATCTGATACCAATTGTTGGAGTATGTGAGACACTGAGAGGGGGGCTGAATTAGTCTCTAGAAAAATTAATTCAACTTGCTGACTTTTAAAACTCCTTTTAAACCTTTTGAGAACAAAAGAATTATGTTTGAAGAACTAACATGTGAACCAAACTGATTTGCTGATTTTAAACACATAAATATCAATGTAGAAATGTATAACTATAAAAATGTAAGATCACAAATGAAAATAGACAAAGAACCATAACATAGTGAAATTCCTGAGTGGAAAATCTTCCTGGGGTAGAAAAACCACTCATAAAATTGCCTCACTAGCTTAATAAACCTTACTGGTTACATTATGCCTCATTGGAAAAAAAAAATCAATGCCTCATTGGAAATGTGTCTCACTGACATTAAATGTGCCTCACTGGCAATGATCAAACTATCTCACTAACTTGATCATTTTAACTTCACTATATACTTCTGAATAAAATCACAAACTATAGAGGATCACTCTGTTTCTCTACAAATCATATTTCACTTTCAATCTAATACATTTAATATCTTAAAGATTCATTTTTTTGGAATCTCTAAAATACAAAATATATTAGTGATACAATCTATTTTGCATCATGTTTGCAAGAATTCAATTACATAATTATTTTTTCACATTCAGGATGATAGCTTTGTAAAAACACTGAACATGAAATAGTGATAAATTACTATTTATATAAACATTCCAAGAATGGTAACTATTGTAATCTTCCTTTCAAATAATGCCACATGTAATGAGTTAACTGTCTTCAAAACTACCCATGCATAAAGAAAATATTTACTTAGCCACCTCTAACATATGTTCATACAAACAGTTAAAGAACAATGTGACCCAAGCTTAACCCGACACCAACAAGGACAAGAAAAAAATACAGTTACATTATATCAAGAACCTTTTGACCAGGGTTAATCAACCAAAACCCTTAATTGGAAAACTAGAGGTTACATATTCCTTTCTACAAGCAAAGAACCATGGGTACAAGAGATTCACAAAACCCTCGACCAGGGTTAAAGATTCAATTCCAAGAACAAAACACATTTTTCACTAACCCGAAATTAACATTAACAAATTTTGAACAAAAACTTGTTACAAAAACATACTCAAGATTGAAGAATACAAGAACATCTAAAACCAAATATACAACTAACAGATTGAAAACAAATCTATGCAAGATTTTCACATACAAAACTATAAAAGACCAATAGGTATTAATAGAAAATTATTTAACTCAAACTAATTGTTTCAACTCAATAAACTAAGGAACAAAAACGCATGTTAATAGAGCTTCCTGTCGATTTGTTTGCTCATATTCCCTTCAGCTTGTCAAACCGTCACCAAATCTTGTTCAAAGGGATAGAAACCCTAACTAAAAAACTGTGCCCTAGATCGAGCTTGCAAGCTAAACTTTGTAAATAAAATAATAAAATGAACACCAAAACTGTAAGATATGCCTTTTATGCCATAAGGTATGAATGCTATCGATGGGATTTTAGTTCCCATTTTTCTTCCACTATTAAACCACTTGAAGCTGAGCATTTTTACTTCAAAGACCTCCAATATCATCTTTTTATTGTAACCCTAAGTTTCACGTACCCTAACCGAGCACTCCAAATAACAATTTCACAAAGAAATGTATTTCTTTTACAAAATGTATCCAAGAATTTTCTTCCTTCTAAACATTTGTCATGTGTCAAAATACTAAACTCAACATGTGCCTTATTGACCACACACATTGTCCTCATTAATATGCCTAGTTGTTTGTAAGTATGTCTTTTGTAAAGACATTTTAAATTGTAATAATGTATTCAAAAATAATATGCCTTTAGAAATAAAAAACATATATATGTCATAAAATAAAACATAATGATTTGTCTTTTCCACATTTCCACACAAGGTAGTGCGCACCATAATCTACTTATTAAGATAATCTCAATACCTGTCAAAAAAATATATTGTGAAATCAACAAACATAATATGATGCTCATATAGACAGGTTTCACTTTGAAACCTTGTCATATTTGATATAATTCCAAAACACAAATGCTATTTTATTTTTCATGAAAGATGAAACTTTTCTAATCACATATGTCATTGTAATAGTGACTGAAGAAGCCAACTAAGCTATCATTTTAAAAAACCAAAGTTATAGTAACTAAAATGTTTGTATTCCTATCAAATACCCATCAAGTTCCTTTGTGTGTCTTTGACATCAAGGGAAACAACTGTAAGGGCCAATAGGTTATGCATGAACCTCCCTTTGAAAAAAGTGGATTCTTGGTGGTGATTTTAGTAAGGTGGAAAAAAATTTAGACCTTAGTTGGAATGACACTACTAGTCCATCTCAAAAAGGAATCTGAATCTTGGACTTTATCTAAAAATTCTCTTGGGGTTTTTTATTCTATCTTGTGTAAAGTTGTGATTTAGAAAGATCAGTGGTTTATCTAGAAAAAATGTAGGAAAGGTTTTCTAAGGAAAATAAGTTAGCTTAACCAATTTTACATCTCCCCTAATTATCAAATTTTTGCCTCCTTTACCAACCTATCACTTCATTTAGATTCGCCAATCACTATTTTAGGACACCTCCCTATTTTTACCTCTATTTCCTTATCCAAATATTCATCCTTATCATTTGATATTCCTTTCAAGTTAATTATTTCCTGCCTTAAGTAGCATGAGTGTATTGGTGACCCTAAGCCTCAATAATACTAGTAGATTTCATCATGGGAAAGAAACATTACTTTCTAAACTTTCTTTCTTCATAAATATGTTCATAGATTTTTGAACTCGTCTTTCTACCAATCCCTCTAACATTTCCATTTAACAGTCTATGTCTTAGTATGAAAACATCTTAAGGAAATTTTTAGCTCATAAGAATAAAAGATCCAAAGTTTGAGCTCATCTTCATTGGATCAAATATGGGGATAAAGAACAAAGTTATAGCTTTAGTTTCTTCATCATAAACAAATAAAATAATTTATTTCTTCCATCAATAATTACCAAGACACCATAAAAAACTACCTAGGTGGAATTTACGCAATTTTTCCTATGATCACTATAAAAAAATCATGGACTATTTAGGTGGATATCTACTTCTTATTTGGGAAGATTGGGTCTCCTGTGACGTCCCACATAATGTTGAACCAAAATATTGTCACTACCTTGACCACCTCCTCTCTATAGAAGATATTGATTGGACCCTATCTACTATGGAATTGGAAAAAATTCCAAGGATTGATGGTCTTCCGATAGAATTTTACAAAGATTTATGGCCTTACATCAAAGATGATTTTTACTATGTATATATTGAATCCATTGAAACATGTTCTTAAGGGGATATTATTAATTAGGGAATAATTAAACTTATTCCCAAAGGAAAAGATGAAGTCTTAGTTAATTGGTGGAGACCTATATTGTTAATGCTTTTGTCTGAAGAATAAAATAGATCACTCAAGAAATTTTTAGACTGGAGTAGAATGGTTTCCTCAAAGGAAGATTCATTTTGGATAATCTTCTCCTAGTATGGTTGACAATTGAATGGGTGCATGATACAAGTGCAAATTTGTGTGACACTTTTATAAAGGAAATAGCCAAAACTAATCTAAATTTTTAACTTGAATTATTATAAAGTGACATAAATGTCTTGAATTTCTAGTTGATGTAAACTAATTAAACACATATATTTTTAGTGTTATTTATGTTTAAAAAAAAAGAAAAGCGTATTTGAATATAGTTTTTTATAAAATAGATGTATAATTAGTTGCTAATAAAATGTTGAAAAATGAAGTTACATGGGATATTGCTCTTTATATATAGTAACTTTTTTTCCTTCAATTTTTATAATGTATTTATAACTTGAAACTTTGTCAAATGGATTTATATTTTCCTCATTTTGATAATATATAATTTCAAATAAATCTTAACATTTATTTGCACTTAAAATAAAATTATTTCCATGGGATGTCACCTTTTGTGTCAACTATTTATCCAAGATAGAAAAAAATATCATCTTGACATAAAATACTTTCTCTAGTGCATCATTTTTTATAGATTTTTTAAATAATTTTTGTATTTTTCTTTGACAATATAATAAAACAATTTTTTGTGTTGATGCCCTACTTTGAATAAAAAATAAAATTTATAAAATATAAAACCTAATTAAAATATTAAAAATATAAATTTAAAAAAAAATCCACTTATAGATATAGAAAAAGGTATTTTTATATTTTTTAAAAATATTATTTATAAAAGTAGAAGTTGTTGAAACATCAAGTTCCTCAATTTTATTTTATTATTTTGGTAAATTGTCCTAGAAGTGGTAAAAAGTATACATTTAATGGACACTTCCAATTTAAAAAATTGTGGCTCATATCCAACTTAGTCATTGTATAGGCATGAATTTGCACCCCTCTTGTGAATTCCCCTTTTACACCCTCCACTTTAGGAAAATAAAACCCGACTAAGAAATTCCACATCACTTATCTGTAGTGCATCCACTTGGCACTTGTCCTTTGTGTCAGTGGGGGAATTTATATGGGGGACACTTGTGCGGCGTGCAAATGTTTGTGTGGCATGTTGTCATCCTTGACAGATTCTTGCCTTTGGAATCTGTAAAGAAAATACATTCTCCATTGGAAATGAAGCATAATGCCTCTATGCCTTCCTGCCGACCTAAGAATGACTTTTTCCCTCCTAAATCCTCTTCAAATGCCTATCTTTCAACTTGAATTCATCCCTTTAGAAATCCTTTTATCATTCTCTTTAGTAATTTCACCCATCCTCTTCACAATTTCATGTGCTAGCTTCATTTTGTTAGACAATTCTTGAGCTTCTGTGCAACTTCTCTACGTCATTATGCACTTTTTCCACCATTGGAGTTGTGACTTGGCGTCCTGTGGAACAACTTTTTCATTGTTGCGGCAACGTAGACCTTGCCAAGCTTGCATCCTCCTTTACATGCTTGAGGGCAGCTCGATTGAGAAGATATCATTTCATTTCTCTATTTCCAAAGCATTGTCACTTGATTTACATATCATAGTGTTATTGTTATTGTCTAGTATCTTTCCTATTACTCTCTTTATCATATTTTCTCTCTCGTGGATTTTTTGGCTATTTATGGAGGTGGAAACACCAAAGCAAGGGTTTGACTATGGTAAACCCCTATACAACCTCAACATTTTTCCTCTCTTGGTTGTGTGTAGGCACGTGTTCGAGTGGAGCTTTCTAGAAACTAGACTTCTCATGGGTGGATGTCCATCACCTTCACTTTTATCATCTCCTATATCACTTTTCTAGTTATCTTGTTTGTTCTTTTTATTATCATCTTAGTTAGTGCTTTAAACCTCAACCACTAAATAGTTAGTAGGTTCTTGTATGCTTCACTATACTTTTGCACTTTTTGGTCATATGGATGCCAATGCCCTAGTGAGACACCAGTGTGTTGCAATGTCGTCCTTGACCTGCGCTATTGTCCTTAGGAAGATAGATCTTTGATGTGTGGTTTAGGTTCAAAAAACTTGCTCATTTATCCCCATCAAATCTCTCGGGTTAGTACAGTGATAGAAGCACGTGAGAGTGCTCTTCATCCTCTATCCTTTACCTAAATAACTCTTATTCGACTTGAGGTAGATTTGGACAGCCCTCCGCTCTCGACTCTCCATGACCTAGAGCCTTGGTGTGGTTGGTCCCCCTCTTCTACATTTTGGTGAACTTGACATGAACCATTTTTGTTCTATTTAGAAGTGTTGAAAGAACCTTTACTTGTATCGTAGGAGTGTTGTGGGTGTGAGTGTTACGAGGCATCTAGCCTTGCAACCCAACCTATGATGCCTAGTGGTGTAGTTGGAGGTTCCATAGGCATCGTGGAACAAAACAAAACCTTAGTTGGGTCACTGTCTAGTTGCAAAACCCTTGGAGGCTCTGTGAAAGTTCTATCTAGTATACATAATGGCCTCCTTTTTACATTTTCCCATCCCATTTGTACAAACTGCAAGTGGATCCCTGTCATAACTTTCACCTTGCAGACTTATCGATGAATTATAATAGAGAGCCATCTCTCTTATACATCCCTACATGAATCAATGGAAACACCATAACAGGTGTTCTTGTTGACCCTATGTGTCGGGTGAATGTCATCACTCAGGAGATTATGTTGATTAACTTCTTACATAGAGATGGGTATGATGATTCATCTAGGAGTACCATCCATACACATGATGGGATTTATGTACCTCCCATCGACTGCATCACCTTGTCAATCTTAGTTGGACCTAAATTTGTAAGTGCACTTTTTTATATAATCTTGGGGTCTGAGCTCTTCAAGGTGAAACTTGGCATCCCCTGGTTAGTTGCTATGAATGTAGTTCCCTTGGTGGTTCATAAGTGTCTAAATTTTATCCATGAGGGTACAGTGCATGTATTCCACGACATTGGCTATAAACCACCGATTACGTGTGGTGGCTACTTGCTAGATCATTTTTGGCCTACCACATAGGTCCACTTTCTCCTAGGATAGATCTCTTGTACCAAACCTATGTGAACTACAATAGTGGGGGCATAACACCTAAGGTTCAAGGTACCCTCCTTCTCCCTATGCAATTTCACATAGGGCTTGTCTCAAGGCGAAGCGTGAAAATACCTTGGCTCAAAAAAGGGAAGAAGAGAAGCATGCTTAAGGCCCTTCTTCTTCTTCGTCGTCTTCTTCCACTGTCCTACCTGTCTCTTCATCTTGCCCTATTGTGGTGCCATCATATTCTCTTCCTAGATTCTTTTTGGAGAACCCAATGGTGCCCGCTTGGCGAAAGCCCAAGCGTCTAGCATTTGAACTTCCCATCTTACCCACAGTGCCTCAACCTATTCAATATGGTAAGGGGAAGGGTCCACATGGGGATTCCTCTATGTATGGACCTTGTATTTCTCCCGCCTCTAAGGAAGTGAATGGGAAGAGGCCCGCCACTGAGGTGTTAGAGCTTGCTCCCCTCGTTGTCATTCCATCCTCTCAATCTCTCCCCCCACCATAAATGGCCATGATGATCACTCTGATGATCAAATAGTCTGAGTGTTTCATTTTGTCTTAGCTTTCGGCCTCTATTTCTAGGAATCGCAAGAACCACCTTGCGCATTAGTGCAATCACTAGAGAAAGGCTTTGGCCGCTAAGCAGGCTACCCTATAGAAGATGAAGGGAGGGCCAACAACTCCTGCTTTGGAACCTTCTGCCATGTTCTCCTCTCCCATCCTCTCTACTTTAATTCCTTCAACCTTTTTCTTACTTCTAGCTTCCACTGTGAGCATAAGCAATCCTCACCCAAAGAGGGTGTAGGTGTTTATTTCTCCTTTGGTTGAGCCGTCTCTTTTGATTTTCGTTCGAGACATCCTACTATTTTCAAATTCTTTGGACATGCCAAATACCTTGGTGGTGTCCACCGCAGTTTTCTCCTCTTCCTCCATGCCTTATACCTCGTCCATTGGGATCTTGCATCCTCCTACACAACAAAAGATGGAGGACAACCCCACTAGCCATGGGGGTCAACATAGGTGTTCACCTTCTTCAGAGGGTGGTTCTACATTAGCTTGTGCCATCCTTATGACGAAGGAAGTTCTTGCATCCCTAGAGTTTGTCACTGCTCCTGGGTTTCTTGGTGAGCCTAGTAGGGAATCTCAGGAACTTCCTACCTTGTCCATTGAGCTAACACATGGCACTCCCATGAAGTGCATGTTTAATTTTGTGGATGAGGTCTTAGCCCTATCATCAATTTTTGTGAAGTCATTGAATTTCACCCCATAGGAACTAAGCAGAGAAGACCTCGTGGGGCCTTCTTCTTTGGCTCTTTTTGTGGGAGGGTCGGAGGGTTACCCCCTTGATATTTCACCCTTGTAGGCTCATTCTCCTTGCCCTTATGATAATCTAGATTGGGAGACTAATGACCTCTTAGTTGATGAGGACTAGGGGATGCCTCTTCTTTATATGTAGAGTAGATTGTGTGTGTGTTTGTGTTCCCTTGTACTTGCATTATGTGTTCCTAGATGACCCTTGTCACCGTTGTAGGTGCTTGGATATAGGAGTGTTTTTGTGTTGTAAAATTTCCTCTATATTTTACATCATTCTTCCTCTGTTTTGTATTGATTTTTGACAATTGGGGATGATGCAAAGTGTTGTGGGAATTTAGGCTTCCCTTCCATGTTGATCCAATTGTTTTTTTAATATTTTCTTCTCATACATTCTTCATATGGTCTGATATAGTAGGGGGTTGATGGCAGTTCATTTACATACTATTAGTATCTATTTATCTATATTTATGAGCAACTCTGACCTTGAAATATCAGACCACCCCTGTTCCCCTTATTTGTAATGTTATTGTTCCTTCTTGCATTATTTTTCTCTTATCTTTTGTACTTGTTTTGTGATGTTTTTTTCCTCATGTGTTGTCCCTCACATGTGCAACAACATTACCATAGTTACATCTCGCTATATTTTGCGGGCCACAACATCACTTTTTCATTCTTGCTTTTATCTCCTTAGAATGGCATGTGCCTATGGGTTCAACACACACCATTGTAAGGGGGTCTATCATGTTATTTTTATTTTTAGAAAATGAGTTTGGTGGCCAATGAATCTATTCTCAAAAATATTTCCAAAATATTTTTTAAAAATCACATTCCTTAACAAGGACCCCTAGTAGAATAATTTTCCTTCATCATGGGTTCACAATGAAAGAATTTTAGAAACCTTCCTCTGAGGAGGGAGCACCTTCCCCTGTGAGTGAATTTTGACCTTCCCTTTGCAAGGGGACTTTCTTCCTTTCAAATTCCTTGATGAAGTGAAATTCTATCAAAAGGATTCCTTGATGTTGAATTGATTCGTTAAAAATACTTTTATAATTTCAAACTGAGTGTCCCTTGAGTGGACCCCTTTTCTTTTGAAGGGTTCTCGAGGGACCCCTTTGAAAGATTCTCCTTCAATTTTTGACTGTTTGTGTGACTATCTACTTGCTTTCATGCATGGCTTCTTTATGTTTTCTAACATGTTTTTTCTACAGATTAATATGTTGCTTTGTAGGTGCGCCTGTGAAGTTGCTTTCTAGTTTGACTCTACATAGTCCCCTACATTAGGCTTCCTTCAAGAGACAGTACCCGAGGGGACCTTCTTTGTGGGTCCAAGGACCTATGAAGTGCTTGCATCTTGTGGGATTTGTCCATCCTTGGTCTGCAGGCCTTCAATGCACTTTGATCAAATATTTAGTTATGAGGATCTACAGAGTCCTTTTTTTGAACCTCCTTAGGAGAGAGTACCTATGGAGTTCTTTTCCTTCCCTATGATTTCAAGATTTTCCATATTATGGTCTACTTCCTTGATGGTTTAGGTATACATTTCTAAACTCTCCAATCTACTTTACCAAATATTCATTAGCACTCATGCTCACTAAAAGTGGGGGAAAAATGTATAGGCATGAATTTTCACCCCTCTTGCAAATTCCCCTTTTACACCCTCCACTTTAGGAAATCAAACCCGACTAAGAAATTCCACATCACCTATCGAGAGTGCATCCACTTGGTGCTTGTCCTTTGTGTCAGTGGGGGAATTTCTATTGGGGATGTGTGTGCGGTGCACGAACATCTACACCACATGCTTCCATCCCTGACATATTCCTACCTCTAGAAACCATAGAGATGCTATATTCTCCATTGGCGATGAATCCTAATGCCTTTGAGGCTTCTTGCCGACCCAAGAACAACTCTTTCCCTCCTAAATCCTCTTCAAATTCCTATATTTCAACTTGAATTCATCACTTTAGCAATATTTTTAGCAATCTCTTTAGCAATTCAACTCATCCTCTTCGTAATTTCACATGCTAGCTTGATCTTGGACAATTCTTGAGCTTCTATGCAACTTCTTTATGTTGTGATGCACTTTTTCCACCATTGGAGTTATGACTTGGTGTCCTGTAGGACTGCTTCTTTGTTGTTGTGGCAACGTAGACTGTACTAAGCTTAGATCCTCCTCTATGTGCTTGAGGTCACCTCGATTGAGAAGGTGATATTGTTTCATTTATCTATTTCCATACGATTGTCACTTAATTTACACAGATCATAGTGTTATTTTTATTGTTCGGTATCTTTCTTATTACTTTCTTTATCGTTTTTTATCTCGTGGCTTTTCTGGATGTCCATGGAGGTGGAAACACCAAAGCGGGGGTTTGACTATGGAAAATATTTATATAGTCCCAACATTTTTCCTCTCTTGGTTGTGTTTAGGTATGTGTTCAGGTGGAGCTTGCTAGAAAATTGGACTTCTCATGAGCACGTATCTCCATCACCTTCACTTTTATCATCTCCTATACACTTTTCTAGTTATCTTGTTTATTTTGTTTATTATCATCTCAGTTAGTGCTTTAAACCTCAACCGATAAGTAGTTAGTAGGTTCTTGTACCCTTCACTGTACTTTTACAATTTTTGGCCATATGTATGCTAGCGCCCTAGTGAGACACTAGCGCGTCATGTTGTTGCCCCTAACCCCCAATGCTGTCGTTGGGAAGAGAGCTATCTAAGGTATGGTTTGAGTTCCAAAATCTTGTTCATTTAGCCCCATCAAATCTCTTGGGTTAGTAGAGTGACAAAAGCACTTGAGAGTGCTCTTCATTCTTTATCCTTGAACTAAAATCTCTTATCCAACTTGAGGTAGATTAGGGAAATCCTCTACTCTCGGCTCTCCATGACCTGGAGCCTTGGTGTGGCTGGTCACCCTCTTCTACAGTCATAATGAATCTAACTAGAGCATATGTTTGACAAAAAACTATTTTAATTAGAATTGCTTAAGTTCACTTGTGCTAACAGGGTGTCCAAAAGTGTGACACAACATTGTACTTTTATCTTGTAGTAAACTACTCAAGATGCTTTGATCATAAATCTAAATTTATACAAGGCCTATGATCATATTTGTTAGTCATACATTCTAACCATGCTCAAGTGTTTGGGTTTTGGCCCCATGATTTGCAAGCATATGAAAAATGTTATTTATAGATGCCAATGCCAAATTTATTATCAGTGGATTATCTCCCCTTTGTAGAAGTCAATTTTCCAAGGATGTTGCTTGCTCCCGTTCTTTATGTCTTGGTTTTTTATGCTCTGTTGTACCTCTTTCAAGACATTTCCAATATCATCAAAGGCATCTCCCTTATATATATCTCTACAACTCTTAGTTAATATTTTTTTGATTATAGCATGTTTTTATTTAGAACTCAAATTCATAACTAAACCATACTTTACATAGTATTTCATGACTCATCCTAACACTCATAGGAATCGACATTGGCATTAGAGTCTCCCTCAAATATATGTGGACCCGGTTTATGATCAAAATAAAATAGAACTTCTTAACTTGATTTAACTATTTCCTTACATTGATCTAACTATTTCCTTTCAATGGTACACATATCCAAGTTTCCAACAAGATTCTTCTAACTAACAATGTTTACATTTTGTTTTATTGAATCCTTTCCAAAAATAGATGCAACCAACTCACCTAAGTAATAAAAAACTTGCTTTGGGCCAAGTGGGACAATAAAAGTGTTCCCATACTTCTTCTTGGTTACATTGTATTCACCCAAAAGATAAAGGTCAATTGGGTATCATAGACCCATTCACAAAAGGAATTTTCCTCACTTCCAATGGTTGGTGAGAGCCATGGATGGAAATTCCCGATGGAAGAATTTGGCTAGACATCACATTCATACAAATACTGCAGGAGGCCCTTGACATTCAACTAATTGGTTGGATAAAATCATTATGAATCCATTATTCAAAACCCATTATTCTGCACACTTAACACTATTTGGAGAGCATGGTGGATCACTTTAGAGAAATTGATTTTGTATGACCAATCTCTTAGACATTGCCTTAGTTGTGTTAAGTTTTGTTTATTTGGTGGAACTAATTTATCCAACTTGAAAGAAAACCCTCGGGGCTTATTCAACAACTCAAGGGAAAACACTTATTAGCTGATAGGCTATTTTGTTTGAAGTTTCTGCTGGGATTTTCGTCAGCCCAGCTATGAATTGGATTTTCTGACACTGGGGGTCTATTGGCTAGCGGGGAGGGCACCTTTTTGTTCTCTGTGGCAACATGGGTGTTGGTTACTACGTGGGTTGGTGGTGGTGGAGAATGTTGTCATTATAACAGGGAAGGTGAGTGTAAGTGTTCAACGCAGACCTTTGCAAATAAGTGGGTTGGCGGCTATGGAGGTGGTCTCCTTGAAAGGCAGAAGGTGAATGGTAAGTGCTTGCTCGCCTGATGGTTAATGCATTTTGTGGTTGTTGTATGATGGAGGAAGACGAAGTAAATGCAGATGGATGAAGTAAATGTGATATTGAATGTAGCAGTCTGGGAAAGTATGTACTTTGATTAAGTTGCATTGTGCAAACAACAATTGTGGTGTTGGTTTCATGGAAAATGAATGTGGAAAAAATCATTGGCTTCGACTCCCTCGCTAGTTTGATTCTAGATTGTTCAGAAAGCATCTTATGCTAGATTAAAAATTGGTGTTCTCTAGAATCTATAAGTCTTTTTACATGGGTGGTTTGAATGGATGGTTAATTTATTGTCTGTCTTCTTGTCAAATATTTGTATCTTTGGTGTTATACCCATTGTGGATATTTCTAAGAGATTATCATTCTGCATCAATGAAGGAATTGTAGTTAAATGTTCTTTATTTCATTAAAAAATATGCTTAGGGTTAGTAATTTGTTCGTCATTCATTTATGGTTTTGGTTATCTGTGAGTATCTTTTGTGTTGCATCCATCACAATAGGAGAAATTTTGATTAAGTTGCATTATCGAAACATCCATTGTGGCCTATTGGTTTCATAGGAGGCCATTGTAAAAATCCTTTCCTACAGCTTCGTCAGTGGATTAATAGTAGACTATTGTAAAAAACCATGTCCTTTGGCTTGTCGTTGGTTTGATAGCAGGTTGTTCGCAAACCGTTTTATGCTAGATTGAAAACTCTTGTGCTCCAGAATTTGTAAGTCCTTTTACATGGGTAGTTTACATAGATGGTTCATTTATTGTTGATGTCTTCTTATTATATGTTTGTATCTTTGGTGTTATGCCCATTTTGGAGTTTCAAAAGAGATTATCATTCTCTATGGATGGAGAAATTGCACAAAAATATTCTTTCTTTCTTCAAAAAATATGGTTAGGGTTAGTTATTTATTCACTCTTGGTCTATTGTTTTGGTTGTCTGTGTGTATACCCATTTTTGAGATTTGAAAGAGATTATCATTTTGTTTCTTTCTTATATCAAAAAATATCATTGGTCTTGGTTATTTGCACACTGTTGGTTTATTGTTTTGGTTGTCTATGTGTATCTTTGGCATTGTAGCCATTACCATGGGAGCAATTTTATTTATCTATGTGTAGGGTTTAGGGTTGTATGAAAGCATTAACATATTGGAGAGAAAATTACTTTGTTGGTTGTCTAGTATTATTCTAGCAGGTCTCTTACAATTTCTCTATTTGTGGTGATGTAGCTCAAATTTTCAATGAAGCTTGTGGGGTTATACTGATTTTTACATGGGTTCTTTGAATAGATGATTAATGTATTGTCAACGTCTTCTTGTTTTATGTTTCTATCTTTTGTGTTATACCCATTTTCGAGACTTGAAGGAGATTATTGGTCTTTGGGGCTGGAGAGACTGTAGTTAAATCCTCTTTGTTTCATGAAAAAATATGGATAGGGCTACTAATTTTTTGCTGTTGAGTGATATTCTAATACCTCTTTTACAATTTCTCGATTTCTCTATAATATTTAGTGAAGTGGAGGGTTGTACTCATTTTGCAGAGATTATTGCTATGTATTGGGTTTAGGAGTTGTATTTAATGTGGCTTCAAGGAAAATGTAGTTAAATCTTCTTCCTATCATCAAAAAGATATGGTTGGGTTGATTGATTTTAGTGGCCCTTGTTTATTCATACATATGTAGACACATATATATACTTTGTGCATCTTTGCTGCCATACACATGGTTTGGTTTTCATTTTCATTGAAGCTTGTGGGGTTATACTCTGTTATACATGGGTGTTTTACATAAATGATTAATTTATTGTTAATGTCTTCTTGTTATATGTTTCTTTGGCTTTATACCCGTTACCATAGGAGCAATTGTAGTTAAATCTACTTTTTGTCGCTGTTGGTCTACTATATTGATTATTTGTGTATATCTTTGGAATTGCATCTATTAGCATAGGAGGAATTGTAGCTATTTGTGTGTAGGGTTTAAGGATGTATGAAACCATTGACATATTAGAGATAAAATTGCATTGGTGGTTGTTTACTATTATCCTAATAGCTCTTTTATAATTTCTCGATTTGTATATGATATTTAGTGTCAGGTGATGTAGCTCAAATTTTCAATGGAGGTTGTGGCCTTATACTGATATTTGGATGGATGTTTTGCATACATGATTAATTTATTATTAATGTGTTCTTCTAATAATTTTCTATCTTTGGCATTATAGCAATTATTGATACTTGGAAGCGACTACTGCTCTTTGTGGGTGGAGAAATTGCAGTTAAATGTTCTTCCTTTCATGGGAAAAATATGGTTAGGGTTACTACTATTTGGCTGTGTAGTATTATACTAATAGGTCTTTTACAATTTATGTATTTTTTCCTATTGTCAAAGAGATATGGTTGGGTTGAGTGATTTTTGTGGCCCTTGTTTATTCTTTGTAGTTATGACTGTGCAACTTTGGCTTTTTGTAGTTAAATCTTGTTTCTCTTGTTGTTGGTCTATTGTTTAGATTATTTGTATATATCTTTGGCGTTAGGAGCTCTATTTACTGTGGGTTTAGGGAAATTGCAATTAAATATTTTTCCTTCTGTGAAAAAAATATGGTTGGGGTGAGCAATTTTGGTGGCCCTTGTTAATTGTTTGTAGTTATCGTTGTGCATTTTAGCTTGATACCCGTTGGTATAGGGGCAACTGTAGTTAAATTTTCTTGATTTTATCAAAAAAATTGAGCTACATCACCTCACACTAAATGTTATAGAGAAATAGAGAAATTCTAAAAGAGGTATTAGAATAACACTAATGTAGCTTGGAGTCTCGATTAAGTGTGTGTGTGTGTGTGTGTGTGTGTGTGTGTGTGTGTGTGTGTGTGTGTATAAGAAGGCTCTTTCAACAATGTGATTTAATCAATATACTTTCTCACAAATTTTGCAGTAGATCAATGTTAAAACTATTGAGCTTTCTATTGAAAGGAACAATTAGCAGAGGCCAGGTCACATGAATAATAAATTAATCATTTATGCAAAATACCCATGTAGACATATAGATATATACATACATGTAAACATATAGACATATATATACATGTATACATATATACATATATATACGTGTATATATACGTATATATACATGTATATATACATGTGTACATATGCATACATATATATGTGTAAAGATATACACAGATATATACATGTAAACATTTAGATACTCATACACATGTAGACATAGATATATATATATATATATATATATATATATATATATATATATATATATATATACACACACACAGGTACAATAAATTAATCATTGATGCAAAATTACCATGTAAAACCACTTACATATTTTGTGGCACAATAGCCTTAATTCCCCCCAACATGCTATAGGACGGAGTAGAAAATGATGATTTTCACAATGGTCTACTACTAAAGCAACACTACACTCGCTATTTGCACAATGCATCTTAATCAATATAAAACCCTACAACCTACTATCAATAGGAACAATAAGCACCAAACAAAAGGAATGAATAATAAATAATGTGCTATTAAACAAACACCACAATGGCTCTCTCGACAATGCAACTTAATCAATATACTTTCTCACACATTTCACAGTGCATCAGTGTTACACCCCTTCAACCTGGTATCAAAAGCAACAATAAATAGAGAACCAAAGACATGAACAACAAATTAATCATTTATGCAAAATAACCATGTAAACATAGATATATATATATATATATATACATGTAAACATATAGACATATATATACATGTATACATATATACATATGTATACATGTGGATAAACATGTGTATATGCATGTCTACGTATGCATACATATATACATGTAAACATATACACATATATATACATGTATACATACATATATATACATACATACATATATATCTATATATATACACACATATACACACACACAAACACATATATATATATAAACACACACACATGTGTATATACATATACTTTCTCATAGCTTTTGCAACACACCAGTGTTAAAACCTTCCAGCCTGCCATCAAAAGGGACAATAAGTAGAGCCCGAAAGGCATGAACAATAAATTAATCATTTATGCAAAAATACCCATGTAAAACATGCACATATATATATACATGTAAACATATGGACATATATATATATATACATATATACATGTATACATATATATATACATGTATATATATCCATGCATATATACATGTAAACATATACATACAAATATGTGCACATATGCATACATATATACATGTAAACATATACACACATATGCATACACAATTATATATAGATGAAATTAGTTTGCCCAGTGTTACATAGTAAATGTCTTTTTGATATATTTTTTTATCCTTTCGGTATTTTCCTACAATATTGAGTGTCGAATAATGCTACTTGGATTCTAAATTGGGAAGTGAACTATTATATAGATTGGTCCAAGTACGGTATAATTTTATCTCTCTTCTACCTTTATATTTATTAGCTTTGGAAGCATATCTATATTTATTTTTTTGTTAAACAAGTGCAATTAAGGAAAATGCACATCATCACAACACATGGATAGAATGATTAAGGAAAATATATTTTCAAGTCTTTGAAAAGATCAGTGCATGTCTAATTCCACCTCTATATATATATATATGTATGTATGGATAAATATATGTATGCATGTTTAACTAATAGTTCTGTTACAATTTCCCCATTTTTTCTATAATACTCAATGGCAGATCATGCAGTCGTTGTTATACAATTCCTCTATTTGTTAGCAGAATACAAAGAAGGTGGGCATCAAAGTAAAATAAAAACCATGGCAACTCAATGAATCTGCAAATCTATGTAGGCAAAGGGAAGAATAAATTACATGGCCATTCACAATATACAATATCCTCTTTGTAAGGATTTGAAGTGAAATCAATTAGAGGGATTCGAAGGGGATAATTGTACAAAATGTGTATAGCACCAAAGATGCATAAAGTGTAGATATGTGGCTACATATGTATATATGTATATGTGTATATATGTATGTATATATGTATATATATATATATATGTGTGTGTGTGTGTGTGTATGTATGTGTATATATATATGTATATGTATATGTGTTCATATATATATATATATATATATATATATATGTTGATGTAGATATGTGTGTGTGTGTATTACTTTGTTTGGTGGTTGTGGAGGTGGTGACCTTGATATGCGGAAGGTGAATGGTAATTATTTGCTTTTGCAGCGGTTAATGCATTTTATTCTTGTTGTCCAATGGGGGGCAATGAAGTAAATCCAATATTGAATGTTGTCCCTACTACTTTAATAGTAGATTGCAGCCACAATGGTTCTTTTGACAATGCAACTTAATCAATGTACTTCCTTGCACATTATACAGAAAATGTGACTTGTATAGGGTGGAATTAAATATTATAGAGCAACAGAGAAATTGTGGAACAACTATTGTACAACAAATCCTATTCACGTTTTGGCCAACGAAAATCACATTGGAAACTTCAAACAGATAAGAAACCCTCTACATATCCATATATATACAATCCCTCCTATCTTAACTTGTGTGGTTCTTCACTGTTTCCCTAATAATCCTGTTAGAATTTCTGATTTTCTCTATAATATGTATATATGTATATATATGTGTATATGTATGAATGTATATATATATATATATGTATATATATATATATGTATGTATGTATGTATGTATGTATGTATATACTACAAAATGTGTGAGAAAATATATTGGTTGGATTGGTTTGTTGAAATAGTCATTGTAGTGTTGGTTTGATAACAAACTATTGTAAAATTCTTCAAATATAGAAGAGTTTCCCATAGTTGATAATGACAATGTGGAGCTTGTCTCTTCAACAAAATATATTCGTAATTGTTGCTCATTGGTGAATAAGTATTGCACAAAAAATTATGGAACTAGAATTTACAAGGTAACTATTGCATAGACTGGTTGTCTTCTATTAACATGTTTCATGATATTCTTCTGCCCTCATCTATTTAACTATCAATAACTTTCATGATATTGTTTTCCACTCATCTATTTGAAGTTGCCTATGGCACATTATTTTATTGTTCTTGTAACAAGGAGTGTTTTTTAATCTTTAATGTGCTTAATAATTTGTTTGGATGGAAAATGTTATCATTCAGATATATTATTGTATATATAGATACATAGATACATTTGTACATATGGATATATATATTTTCTTATTTGTGTTTTCCAAAATGTCTAAACAAAGGTAAAATTGAACCCATATATGTATTTAATGATTTATATTCTTGTTGTTCTATATTCCACTGTTTCTATTAAGAAAGATGAAGCAAAAAGTAGCAATATATACAAATGCTTGCATATAGGTGTTTATACAAATATAGTAGGAAGATTGTATACATTCTAAGTTCTCCACCAGTTGGTATTGAATGTTGGAATACATTAATCTTTGATTTTTTACTGTGGTATAGAGTTGTCAATGAGTCAACTACGGTTGGAAGATTCCTTGCCTTTAAAGGATTCTAGAACTATGTCTACAGAGTCAGGGTCCATGGATGGGTCTCCAGAGCCCCCAAAAATTGATTTTGTGTCAACTTGTACACTTGATGTTATGGAGTCCAACTTTGAGGATGTCATCCACCAGCCTACAAACTCTGATTCCATAAGTTTTCCTTCCTTTTTCGTTGTACTTGTTGGAAGCTTGCTCTTATTGTTTCCTACCTTTCTTGTTGTTGTTGCTTGGTTAAAATTTAGGTGTATACATATATAGCTAGCCCTAGTAGAAGATATAGATATGAAAGTAGACATGCATTGATCTATTAGAGCACATAAAAATGTATCTCTTTGCAGGCTTCATTTTCCTTGCTCGTTTTATCCATTTGGTGTCATGATGTGCATTTTACTTTATTTCACTTGTGTTTGTAGGCTGCAAAGAAACATCTAACTTTCAATCCATTTGCAATTCATTCCATCAATGTCAGCAATGTTGTTTCCTCTCTGGTCCTTCAAAAAATTTGGCAGTGATGAAGGGTAGGTTGAGCAATACAAGGTTTTCTTGTCTGATGGCCGCCATTTGCAAATAAGAAATCTCCCTTCCAAATGCAATGATATGTTGTTTACAGGTGCCTTGAAAATAGGGTCTCTTGTATGTTTAAAAGACTACATCTGTAGGAATATCCAAGATTTAGGGTGGGCTACGTTGTTTGTTGTATATGTTAAAAAATTCTCTCTTTCATTTCTGCCTCATATAATTTGTCCAATACATTGTTTTTCTTCTTTTCCAGGGCCTTAATCATATCCAATTTAGTTGTAATTATGCTTGATTATCAAATTATTGGGACCCCTAGGTATTTGTTCAAGCAGCAAGAAGAGAAAATGTTGGCACTTGACTTACCTTCTCCTTCTAAATGGGCCCCTAAATTTGGTCTGCAGGTGTCCCCTAAAAACAAAACAACCCTCCAAAGTGACCCCGATTAAAGCTTTGAACATTTATCAAAAATTTTGGATAGTGAAAGGGTGTGTAATACATATTAGG
Source organism: Sequoia sempervirens (assembly GCA_007258455.2). Classification (NCBI taxonomy): domain Eukaryota; kingdom Viridiplantae; phylum Streptophyta; class Pinopsida; order Cupressales; family Cupressaceae; genus Sequoia; species Sequoia sempervirens. The sequence goes on along the minus strand of VDFB02168118.1, from coordinate 146,585,231 downwards.
GAGATGCATCATTTCTAGAAACAAAGAGGTGAAGGGCAACTATTTAGTTTTGACATTATAGATGTGGAGGGGACAAAAATACATATTACATGTTTTGATGATATTGTTGAATTGCATTATGGTCGAGTTGAGATGGGGTTTACTTATTTAATATCGAGGGGATTGGTTAAGAAGCCAATAAATGATTCAATAAATTAAATAGTAATCTTGAGATTGTTTTGGATGAAAAATCAACAATAAATGATTTGAAGATGAGATTCTTGTCCCAAAAAACAAATTGTTTTCATGCCAGTTATTGAAATAAGCAACTATAGTGATAACAACTTTGTTGATATTTTGGCATTGTAGTGCATGTTGGGTACATTTCAACTATTCGTAGGAGAAATGGATCTGAAACAATCCGACGAACCATTAAACTATATGATGTATCCACTTCTTTCATTGATGTTAATTTGTGGGGCACAAGCTGGCAAGAAAAAGGTGATACCTTGCACCAAATGTATCTTTCTGGCGAAATAGTCATTGTTGCTATTCGTAGTGGCTATGTAGGCTAATTTAATGGCAAAGTTATCAACACATCAATAGGAACAATCCTTGAGATTAACCCTTCTATTCCTAAGGCAAACAATCTTAGATCCAAGGGGCCAATTAAAGTAGACCAAGTAGCTTCAACTTCTCCTACACCTTAGAGGTTGCATCCTTCAAATGATAGAGTTACTATTGCATTTATCTTAAACAACTGCCTCCGTTTGGGAGAAACTATTGAAGCGATTTTTAAAGCAACCATTCAAATTGCAAAAACAGAGTCTTTTTGTTACCCTACTTGCCCCTTGTTGGTTAATGGTAAAGAATTCAAAAGGAAATGCACATGCCCTTGTGTTGATGTCTGGTTTTGTGATCATTTCCAGATGGAAATTGAGGAATGCAACTATTGCTATCTTCTGCAGTTAAAGCTGCAAGACCATTCAGGCATCCTTTGGTGTGTTGCTTTTGATGAAGCTATCACTAGTTTGTTGCAGATGCCAACAAAAGACCTCTACATATTGTAGGACAACTTTGACTCTACAACAGATCTTGTTGCTGTTATTAAAGGCCTTGTTTGTAAAGCATATATCTTTACTGCTTTGATCATAACAAAATGTATAATTTAGAGGAACAACTAGAAACAACAATTGTCAAAGCAGCAAAATATACCCAAGTAAGAAAGGAACGTTAAAGCTACCTTCGAAAGATATGCAATGAATGGAAAATATTGGGGTATTCTTTTAACCAGAAAGCAAGAAAGGAAAGTAAAGATATACCCATAACCATGAAAGTATACATGAAAGATTAAAACTGAAAAGAAAAGGATGCAAGTTAAATGACTCATAGTTCACATACCCCACAACCCCAATCGGTAAACAAGTAAAGGTGAATAGCAAACCATTCCCAAAGGATGATTTAATTTGAATTCACAACTTCATAAATAAAACATCAACACAATCTGGAATAATAGATGTAATACTGAAGAGAGATTGCAGCGACACAAAGGATATGCCAATCAAATAGAATATTAATAAATTCAAAGATTCAGAAATAAACTCCTCATTTCTCCAATATACAAGTTCAAAGACTCCACATTTGATACAACAAAAAGTACTTGAGAAAGAAAATCTACTTCATGCTTCCCCTATTCCCGAGCAGCAGAAAAAGAATTCCCCCTTAGAATGAGAAAAAATCAATTTATAATCTTCTTCCGATGAGGCTTTTTCAGTTTTTCAAAATTTCTTCTTGAAAAGAAAAGAAAATTCTCTTTTGTCATCTTCTCGGGAGTAACCATTGTTTGAAAGATTCCCTTTTGTATTCCTATTGAAGACATTTTTATAATAACTTTGTTTCTATGTGGCTTTTCAATTTCTCATCGATATGCAAAGTTCTCCTTATAGATGACTGTGTCCATCATTTGCACAATAAGATGCTTAATACATATGGGGCTTGCAATGAAGTAGAATCCTTTATCAAGATTGAGAAAGTTATCCTTCCATGTTGTACAACATGATATGGATTTGAATGAAATAACCTAGCCCTTTATAGAAGATTCATGACTTCAGTTTTTGTGGCCAAGACTTGACGAAACCACGACCATCACTAGATCCCCATACACCTGCGAAAGAAACAGTTCTCCTATTATGTTGAGAGTGTCCCCTGCCATCATCTCTAACCTTTCCAAGAGCTACCCACTCCATTTTGAAGGAACTTTGTAGCCATTGAATTGTATTAGGAAAGTGGTATGACGTCCTCTATTGTTGTGTTCTGCCATTGTCCATTTCCATATATGCTTCGGCCTAGCAACTTCATCAATATTTTTCAAGGCTCTCACACCCAAATCTCGAGTCCCTGTATCATTCACAAAAGCCTCAAGAGCTCAATAGTTTGTCCGCGGCCTTAGTTATTGACATGAAATTTTCTAAAACCACTTTGATACACCCATTTCATGCATTGATAAAATGATGTGATGTTTTTTTTGGGATGACTGAGAGTGCGCTGGTGGTGGAAGACTTAGGCATTACAAACACCAAATGCATTTTCTTAGAGCTCTTAATTCTTTCCATTATATTCATTTTGCACTTGTCCAACCATATTTGTTATTAAAATTTCTAAAGTCATTTCATCAAATTCATTTGCAATGGAGGCATTCAATGAGACCATATCTCGTGTTTCTTTTATGCTTCCACATTACTTATCACCTTTATTGGCTGAGACCTTACTCTAGGCGCAGGATCTGATTTTACACCTGCTAATTGCATTTGATTGAAAGTTTCTATATTATTTTCATTGAATCCATTTTATGCATCATTATGGTATTTTACCTCAAGCAGTTCACGTCCCTTGTCTATACGTCTCTATCCATGCAGGCTTTCACAAATTCAGTGCACACAATATAATACTCTTTATATGCGCAGGCCACCAACAACAATTGAGCATTGAGAATATCTTTGAATGTGAGTTAAATCAAACCATATCACCTGCAATGATGTCATCTTGCAAATTTTGCACAACATTTATCATATGTCGAAGTGAATAGCTCATCGGGCTCAAGATGAGGGGATCATCATCTGTACTAAACTTTACCAGTGATATCAATAAATTCCTCACTTTGTCCTGCCCTTGGAAGCATTATGCGATACACCTCATGGTGACACATATTGCACATAGTTGTGATCCACAGATTTTTCAAGATAGGGAGGGGTGAAAGCTTCTGAGAAAAATGGAAAGAATTATCTTCAAGTGACCACACAATCAACTTGAAGGAGTTTTTTGAAAGCCCAAAATCTATCACTTTTAGCCTCATATTCAAGTCCAGGAGAATGTTTGAACTTTTCAAATCTCTATGAATAATTTTCTGTGTGGTCCTCCTGCTAATTGCACTTTAATACACGAAATGGGGACCAAGAAGAACCATCTTGATTTTTTAAAAATTTGGACCCACTATAAACATTTTGTTTCCCAAAATTTGAAAATACCTGATTCATTAGAATCTTTCACGTACCAAGTCATATGTCTCTTCACTAGTGAAATTTTCATAAGAGTTCACTCCCTATAAGCTCATAACAAAAATTAGTCGAAATATATAATGAAACTGCGTTTGGAGTTACACAACAACAATGATCTTTTAAGTGAGGACCACCACATCAAATATATGATTAAAATCAACAACAGAGAAACGAATGTCTGCGTGTGTTGAGATGCTTTAATAGCCCCCTTAGAATCTGACTGAGAGCTAACACAACTTGGTAATACATATACTATCCTTGCGACCTTTAAAGTTCTATTAAGGACATCCCGCTTGCTGCATTTGGTGGCGACTCTCTGATTGCTTAGAGCATCTTACGATTCTTTGTTTAGGTAGTATCTCCAATCTGGTGAGTTTTTGTGTGTATTGTCGGGGAGTCGGATGATTTTAAAACTTCCGAACCATATACATCGGGTGTTTTTGGAGTTTTAGAAACTCTTAATCCATCGGACAATGAACGGTGGGGCCCTCTTAGAATTATTTCACCGTACTAACTTTAGAAAATATCAAACTTTATAATGCTCCAATAAATCTAACCCGAACTTCAAAATTGAAGACTTTGGAACCATGTCCTGGCTGAAAGACAAAAATTACCATATCTTTCTCATACTGACTTGGTTTTTTATGAAATTTTGACAGCAAGAAGATTGGATTCCTCTAAGAAAAACCCAGAAATATTTTCATCTCCAGCAACACAAGAATAAGGTTTTGACTTTATTTGCAAATCATCAACGGGAAAAAGTGAAGTTAAAAATCTTGCAAACGATAAAGTTTTTTTACATGAAAAGTGGCCAGATTAGATGGAATGTGGTTAGGATCAAGCTCACAAAATGATTTCAGACCAAAATTAACAGATTTTTAGATTTAATCATTTTTGTGACTTGGCAGGTTTCTGGGCATTTAAGGGAATGCATTTAAAATTTGAAATTTTCGGGCTCAAATTGAGGGGTAACACCATTCACATACAAATTTAATGAAAAAAAATATATAAACGTGCTTCCAGATCCAATGCGTATCAAAAAAAGATAAACTAATCTCGTGCCTAGACCAATCTATATAACAATTTGCTTCCCAATTGAATATTCAAGCTATCATAAAGACATTTACTATTTGAGAAAGAAAAGTGTGAAAAACCTATTAAAAAAACATTTACTATATAACAATTGCCTTCACAATTGTAAATTTATGATTTCTTTGCAAAGCTTATTCACCAATGAGGAACATTTAGGGAGATCGTTTGTTTAAGAGGTAAGGTCCAGGTTATGAGTAAAAGCCCTCGAGAAGTGTTCTCTATTTGTCTATAATATTTAGTGCTAGGTACATGAAGAATCGAAGAGGTGAAAAGATTAGTGACCCTAACCATATTTTTTTGAAGAAACAAAGAACATTTAACTAGAACTGGTCATATGGTAATAACTATAACACCAATGCTACACAAAGATAACTAGAAGCGATAAACAAAGGGAAAAAAGTATGTTTATAGGTATATGCATATGTATATATGTATATTTATATGTATATGTATATATATGTGTATGTGTATATGTATATGTATATATATATTTATATGTATGTGTATGTGTATATCTATATGTATAATGTTGATGTATAAAATTCTCTATTTGTATTCCTTTCAAACATATATAGTCTTTTGTATATTCCATTTTTTCCTTTGGTTGCATTGCTTGATGGGTCCAGAATGGTCGAAACCTCCCATGCACTTCCACCGGTTCATCGATTAGATGTTCAACAAGTGTTGTGTTCTGCAATCTTCACTACATCGTAGAAGTATTGTTGTTGTAAGTTGTTTTTCCTTTGCCTTTTTGGCCATTTCATACACACCTAATCACAAATATATATTTTGATAGTTTTGTTATGTAAATTTATAATTTACTAGCTTATGGATTTAACCCTTCTCTTATTGCAAGGCTAGATATCCTTCAGTGCAAAGAAACCTTGTATGCTTGCCCCTTTTCTTTTTGCGTGGTTACATACATTCCAAAACATACAAAAATCAGGTATGTCTATATAGTTATTCCTATACATTGAATGCTTTGAAACAAAACCATTGTTGTTTCTTTGTTCTCTTCCTTTAAACAATTTTTTTTGTATTTCATCTACGAAATTCCTTTTTCTATAGTTCTTTATGAGGCATTCTCTTTTCCTAAAAAATTATTTGAGGCCAAAAGAGCTCTAAGAAAATGAATACATGTATCGGAACATAGAAATCTTTTAGCAACTTCACTATTCTCTGATATATAATGAAACACCATCACATTTGTGGTCAAAATTTCATGCTTTACCTGGCTCATAGTTTGCTAGGGGCCAATGAGACTTCATGATGCCAATATCATGGGAAAGTCAAGAACCATCCAATTTGCACTTCTTAGACACACACACACACACACACACACATATATATATATATATTCAACTGTAATAGAGGAATTCTATGAAAAGTATTAGAATAACACTTATTTGTTAATAAATATTATATAGAAGAATTCAGTTCCTCTATATTGAGTCACCCAGCTACACCGTTGCCAACCCACGTAATTACCAAGTTCCATGTCGCCTCAAAAAAAAAAAAAACTACACAAGTTACCATCAGTTGCGGCATTCCTAATGTCAACAAATCCAATTCAGCCACACCAAAATGGCTCTTTTAATAGTACAGCTTAATGAAAGTGTTCTTTCCCACATGGCAACATTCAATATAGCATTTACTTTCGGCTCCACCCTCTCACGCCAACAGGAAGATGCATTCACACTCGTGCCAACAAACACTTGCCATTCACCTTCCCTGTTACAATGGCACCATGCTCCATCGCTGCCAACCCACGTACCTACAAGTGCTCACATCACTACAAAGGAAAGAAACAATGCCCTCTCTGCTGGAAAATTTGTAGCTACATTCTTTGCCATGAAACCCATATTGCCTTAATAAAAAATTCAAGCTACATTGCCTAGGAGTAGATTTAGTACTCAAATAGAAAATTTGTAAAAGAACTATTCCATAATGTTTGTAGTAGGTACAACGAAAAAGCATAGCCCATAGATTGCTCTCCACGATACATTTTTCCATATTCCCATAGTTGCCTTCTCATCTTCCTGGGGACATATATTTTTTAGGTGAAAGAAACAAGATTTAACTGTTATTTCTTCATCCATATAGAAGCATAGTGCGAGCCACCTATGCAAACTGATTTTACAAAATACCCATGCAAAATCACTTACAAATTTTGTACCACCACACTTTCGAAGCCCTCCAATCTACTAAAAAATGGATCCATATGCGACGATTTTAACAATAGTTTGCTACCAAACCAGCACCACAATGGCCCTTTCAATAGGATAACTTCATAAAAGTATAATTTCCCATATTGCAACATTGAATATAAAGTATACTCTCCCACACGCCAGCATTCAATATTGCATTTACTTTGTCTGCTGCCATCGTACAATGATAGGGAACATTGGGCCTCGTGTGAACAAATGCTTGCCATTCACATTCCTCGTATGTAGCACACCATTCTTGACCGCCACCAGCCCATGTAATTACCAACGACCACATCACCACAAAAAAAAATGGTGGCCTCCCCACCGCCTAGTAGATCCCCACCACCGAAAAATCTAATTCGCGGCTGGCTCAATGAAAATTTTGGTAGAAACTTCAAACAAAAATCCCCAACCCATGTAATTGCTAAGCTCCACCCTCGTGCAAAAAAACACTCACCTTTCAGCTTCCACCTATCCAACACACCAACTCCATGACCCCCAATCCATCTTTACATATAGAGAATTGGGGAAATTGTAACAAAACTGTATAAACATCAACAAATGTGTGTATCCTTCCAACTTCCAAAATCAATTATTCAAACCCAGTTCCCCAAGGCAGTGCCTATTTTCTCTATGTTATGCAAAAATTATATGATGCAATGATTTGTGCAAAATGCATATAGCACCATAGGCTTAATTGGAAATTTAAGCTGCATTCTTTGGTATTCAATATGATGAACAAAAGATTTATACAAAATACCCATGTAAAATGACTTACACAGTTCATAGCACAACAGTTTCAAAACTCTTAGATTTGTTATAGAATGGAGTCGAGGATGACTATTCTTACAATAGCCTCATACACAAGCAACACCACAATGGCTCTTTCGACAATGCAACTTAACCAATACATTTTCTTACCTTACAAAGAAAAAGAACAACAACTAATAATAGTTTGTTATAGGAAGCTTTGAATAGAAGATGGAAAAAGAGTATCATGCAACATATTGGTAGAACCCAAGCAGTCTATGTAACACTTGTAAGACGTATTAATATGATACTTAAGATTTAGATGTATATTGCTCTCCAGTGTTTCCCTGCTAGTTCTTTTACAATTCACCTATTTCTCTATATTATCTAATGGTAAATAGTGGAGCCCAACTTTACAATTTATGCATGTATATATATATATATATATATATGTACATGTATATATATGTATTGTGGTGTAATCACATACTAGAAAGTAAATGCAATATTCAATGTTACAGTGTGGGGAAGTGTACTGCAAAATATGCAAGAAAATATATTGATTCAGTTGCATTGCCAAAAGAGCCATTCTAGCATTATCAATATGTTATACATATTGCACAATTAAGTGCTTTGTTCTTATCAACATGTCAATACTATATGACTCAATGTTATAACTGTATAGTCGTGATTTTTACAGAGTATAGAAAACACTTAGACATGCTACTTTAAACTCTACTTATAATCACAGTGTACATAATTACACATAAACATAATACACAAACCTATTTAGATATACATATGTATGTATATCTTTGTCTACATATATGCATATATATATCTTCCTATATGGGTATTTTTATATATCAATCGGGGAATTGAGTACATATATATATGTGCATATGTATCTATCTATCTGCCAGGGAACTCAATACAATTTTCCTCTTTGTGTGTGATATTTACTATCAAACAAGTGTTATTCTAATGCTTGTTATATAATTCCTCTATTTGTTTTCAATATGTACTATGAAATAATGTAGCTTGAATCTTATATCAATATGTTTCATGATATCCTTTTCCCCTCATTTGTTTCAAGCTTTAGAAATACTGCATGATTAAATGTTGTCTTCTTAGGAAATAGCAACTTCAAAAAAAATAGCCTATCAGCTAAAGATATAAAATTCAATAGATAAGAGACAATGCAACTACTGCTATCTTTTGCAGTTAAAACTGCAAGTGCATTTAGTCAACTGTTACCTATATTACTTGTGTTGTGTGAATATGTTTTATTATATTCTTTCCTTTATTGTCCATTCTTCTATATATTGCACTTATCAATCTTTTTCTAACTGTCTTCAAATTGTATTATGCTTTTTCTTTACTAGGATATATTTTTCCATCTAATTCTTAACCCACAAAAAATGGTACAATGTTATAGATTTAACTATGATAAAACCATGCATAGAGAATGATTGTTTTTCAAGTCTCCAAAATGGGTATAATGGAAAAAATATAAACAAATAACAACAAATATTTCTTACACACAACTGTTCACCAACATGCCATTTATTCAAAATGTTTCATTTTATCTCTTTCTTTTTTTAACAAATATTGGTAACCTCTTTTACTCTATATCTATATTATTTACTTTATAATGCTGCATAGATACAATATACATTCAAGAAAATTAGTGTGCTGTAAATTGTCTATTCCACATCCTTTCATGCTCGAACAACTTGGCCCAACCATCTTTTACTTGTAATTCTTAAGTGTTTTTCCAATAGTTATTTCTAAATGTCTCTACTCTTCTTATTGTGTGATATATGGTAAGAGTCCTTGAGATTTTCCATGGACCTTGCTTTTCTTGCTTGAGAGCTTGGCTAGAGCCCATGAGGCTTCATGATGCCAATATGGTAGGGAGGACAACGAGCATGGGTTTACTGGTTTTGAATTTTATTGTCAATATATTTGCTGCTCCTTATATACATGACCAAATAATGCTAACATATTTTATTCTCTATTTATATTTCCCCCTTTCTAATGTTGCATGAATACAATAGACATTGAAGAAAATTAGTCTATTGTAAATTGTGTATGTCAAACTACTTGTGATTATTAAGTGCTCTTCCAATAGTTTTTTTAGAATTTCTTTGTTTTTGTTTTTGTGTCATATATGCTAAGAGTCATTGAAATTTTCCATGGACCTTACTTGCCTTTTTGCTCAAGGGTTTGGCTAGATCCCATGAGGCTTTATGATGCCAATATGGTAGGGAGGACAACGAGCGTGGGTTTAGTGCTTTTGGATTCTATCATCATATATTTGTTGTTGCTTATATACAAACACACAAATTCTTACATGCACTTTCCCATAAAAAAAAATACTCTATTCTATTCATTGTATTTGTCATTGTTTCCACAACTCTCTTGTCAACATTTTTAGTACATTACTTATACACAATTATTTGCCAGTATCCCATGTATTCAAAATCTCCTATTTTATCTCTTTTTTATTTACAACAAACAATGCTAACCTGCTTTATTCTATGTCTATATATTTTTCTTTATAATGTTGCACAAAAGCAATAGGCATACAAGGGAATTACTGTATTGTAAATTGTCTATTTTATATTATTTCCCACTCCAATAAGTTAATCCAATGCTGCTCACTCTTGTTGAACACCACCAACATGACATGTAAGTACAAAACTTTTGTATTATCAATAAATAGATTTCGTTAACCAACTGTAAATATTGTTAATTATTTTGCTTACTTTTTTTTGCAATGAAATGTGATTCTACCAAGAATATAACTTTCCACGTAGGCTATTAAGTGTACTCAATAACATGCTATGTGATTCAAAAACATGAAACTATTCTTTGCTAATGACCACCTTCCTTTTGTAGGTGGAAATATGCATAATTATAATCATCAGATATGTTGTTCATTGGATAGATATTTGTGTAGAACATATTTCATTTAAAATGGTGGATATAAAGAACCAAAAGTAGCAATCTTACCCTACAAGGTATGCAAGGAAATGTTATAAAATATGTGGCATTTTCCGTGTCTTTAAAATTCATGGCGTTGATCATGAAATTATAAGTTATGGAATTTTCCATGGGTTTTATAACATTTCCGACTACACACCTTGTAGGCCAAAAGTGCTCTGGTGTGTACATGTCAGATTTTCCACGTGGTGATTCTTTCAATTCAATACTACATATACAGTCGCTTCAACATGGGTGCTCCACAAAAAAAAATTTCCTCTCCCAACTATATAATGCTAACATGTCAATAAATAGATTTAATCGACCAACCGTAAATACCATTAATTATTTTTACTTTGTCATTTTCTTCGATCGTTCTGCACATATACTTAGTTACTTTTAATGCTTCCTTTTTTATTCCAACGGGTTGAGTACAACATCTTTTTGGAAGCAAAATAAATCATTATTTGATTAATTTATTGTTCATGTCTTTGGTTCTCTATTTATTGTTGCTTTTCATACTAGGTCGAAGGGGTTTAACACTGATGCACTGCGAAATGTGTGAGAAAGTATATTGATTAAGTTGCATTGTTGAGAGAGCCATTGTGGTGTTGGTTTGATAACACATTATTTATTGTTCATTCCTTTCGTTCTATGCTTATTGTTCCCATTAATAGTAGGTTGCAGAGTTTTATATTGATTAAGATGCATTGTGGAAATAGTGAGTGTGGTGTTGCTTTAGCAGCAGATCATTGTTAAAATCATCGCATTCTACTCTGGTTTCCCATTTGACATCATTCATTTTTTTCCTACATACATATATGTATATGCACAAAATCTTGTATAGATTTACTATTGTATTTTCCATATTGCTTCAAAACAAGGCTTGCCTTCTAATTCAATTAAAATAATAATGTATGTTGAATTTCCACGGTATCTCCTGTGCATGTTTCGTTCTTCTCTTGCTTGGGGCTCTTGATATAGGCCATGCACCCTCATTATGCCATTATGGTAGGAAGACAAACAAGCATGGGTTCTGTAGTTCTACATTTAACGCCATACATTTGTTCTTACATATATATATATGTCTAGACAAATTGTTGTATACATTTCATGACATCTTTCTAATGTTCCCTGCAAACAATGTGTACCTTCTAACTCAATTAAAATACCTTGACAAAGTATGCATGTCGTTCGAATCCTAAAATTACAGATTTGATACTACTTATAACATCGTCACTTTTTGCAAAAGCCACTTCTGATGACCATTATAACTAAACTAATGGAATCACTTTTCCAAAACACATAACTATACTAATTGAATCACTTTTTCAAAAGCATACTTGTTAATTTGATCTTAGGAAGATAGCACATAATGTACAATTTGGTAGCCACTTTCTAACTGGTAAATCCTATTCCCAAACACACGAAACATTTTCCCATTTTAATGAATCAAACAATTGATTTACCTATACAAAAACATCAAATATACACTCTATTAACATAAAATATATAATACCTTACATTTTGGAGAAAAAATATAATTATTAAGAAAACTAATACTTTACAAATTTCAATTTTATTTAATTGACAAAATGTGATTTATAAAGAAAATTTTTATTTAAAAATTATTTTCCTAATATTACTTAAGAAAAATAATACTTTACAAAATTCAATTGTATTCAATTGAGAAAATGTGATTTATAAAGAAAAAAGCAACAATAAACAAACAATGAAAGACATGAAAAATAAATTACTAGTTTCAAAAAAATACCCATAAAAAATGACTTATAGATTCTGTGCCACAACAGTTTTACAACCCTCTAGCTTGCTAAAAAATAGAGCCCAAGCCGACGATCTTAACAGTGGTCTATTGTCAAACCACACCACAATGACTCTTTCAACAATACAACTTAATCAAAGTATGCCACACAAAATGGTAGGTGTTTGTTGATATGCCGGTTGAGCATATTCATTGTTCTAATATAATGATGTTAACTGTTTTGGCTGGCTTGTGAAATGAGAAACTCTGGTGTTTATGTTATTTAATCCACAACTTCAAGTTTGCCATGTATTAGTATTCATATCTACCTTACAATAATTAAATCATAATCAATCAACTGATTCATCAACTAGACAAAAGTATCAAATATAGATGTGCATCTAGGCCTAACAACTATTACAGTATAATACATATAAAATTATATGATAACTTACATTTTTGACAAAAATGATTATTAGTATCAAAACTAATTATTTAAAAATTTAAATTCTATTTAATTTTCCACAGCTAATTTATTAAGAAAATTTTTATTCAAAAATCATTCTCCTACGATTATTTTGATAATCAATTTCAAACTAAGAAATATTGATGTATAAATCCAAAGATCATTTTCCCGCACTATGCAAATAGTTCTTAATCTCTCGTAGACTGCATTATTTAAAAATAATTAAATAATAATCAATCGATTTACTAATTAACATAGAAAAGCATATAAAACATGAATTTCCTGTTTTATTCAAATCGTTCTTAGTCTTCAAATGCATTGCCTTATCTTAAAAAAATTAAATAATAATTAAACAATTGATTGATTAACCTAGAGACAAATGTTAAATATACATGTGCATCTAGGCTTGCCAACTATTAAACTAAAATACACATAAAATTATATCATATTTTAAATTTTGGAGAGAACTTATTATTACAACGAAAACTAATTATTTCAAAATTTAAATTGTATTTAATTTACCATATGTAATTAATTAAAATCACTTTAAAAGAATTATTGTAATTAAAAATATTCATGATTAATTGCTTCAAATTCAAAAAATCTTATCCTCGTTCACCTCCTCTTATTCCATATTCAATTATTAACATACTTTCCTTTTTCTGACTTTCTCTAATACTTGCAATTATTAACAACTTCCTTCCTTGCTCCCCACTCTTTACCGATTTATGGTAGACCCCTATCAGCTGATTGTCGAATGCCTATGCATTCGACTGTTATAGGCATTCGACTGCTAGTTGATAAAAGTAATTCAAACTTTTAGATACCTTTTAACCCCTCAAGCTTCAATTGGAAACCTTCGAAGCTCCTCAAACTCTGTTGCAACCTGTCTTCCCCCGATAAACAAAGTACTGAGAGCATTCAACTACTTGTCTCTCTGCAACTATTCAATCTTTTTTCCATCCATAGTCACGACTACTTTTACAATGATTGGAGATGGACCACCACTCATAATATTTGATCGTTCCCCTTGACACAATCTATAGAAAACTCATCCCATCTCTCACCATCTCGCGTCGCTTAAACTCCAATTGGGAGTGCTTTTTAGCGAGTCTAAATGGAATAAAATCAGTCAACAAATTCTTAAAACCAAGGCAGATGCTCAATCCGGACTCCTGCCTTGGAGAACTCTTCATTTGAAGCTCCCCATTGGCAATCATTTCACTTTCATCTACACCTCCATCCTGCCCTTTCTTTGCCCATGCTGGGCTCATTAAGCATGCTTTTTAGTCTTGTCGTTACTCTAAACAATTCTAGCTCACTCTTTTATGCTCTCCCTACTCTTTTCCCTTCCAAATGGTCTTGGAAAATTGCTCTCTTGGGGTCATCCAAAACAATAATCTCATCACCCAATCCTGCAAACAAGTGATTCTTAATCACATGCTGAAATTTAGATGTCTGGCTTTGGTCTCCAACACCCATTATCCCACCTCCATCGATCTTCAGCTGATTTTATTACTACTGCATATGTTTAGTTGCACTCTTCATTGCCACTCCCTCACAAGCCTCAATTTTGAACCATCTGTTACTCTTCATAATATTTGTTCTTACAACTTTAGAAATTTGAGGACCATATCTCAAAGACTAAGCTTTCATGGAAGAACCTTCTGCCTCTTTTTCCCTCATGCCTACCTCTATGGTTTTCTATGACACCGCCAATTTTTCAGATATCTAGTTTTCAGCTTTGTTCTTTTGTTAATTGGTTTATGACTCATTCTTACAGTGGCTGCAACTATCCTTATTCAATCATTCAGGGAAGACAGGAATCTCAGAGACTTGATTTATCTGGCTCTGGCGAATGGCCGACCAATTTGATGCTGCTAATTCCAATCCAGCTTTGGAGAGTGACTCTAACGTTAATGCTCAGCTTGTTAGATCAAATTAATTCGTCCCTGCTGTACTCAAGAAGATCTTCTGCAATAAGCATGTATAGGTTTTATGTGAAAAGGTTCTCTACTCCATGGCCTGGAATCATGAATAGTCTTGTAAAATTCATTACATATGTTTTGACGGATTTTATTTATTTTATGGGAGTTTATGGACTCCTATTGATGGTCGACCTGTTTTTTAATGGGTGAGTAGTGGCTTTGTTATTTTGCCCGCTGTAACTATTTCATTTTCTCTGCTGTAAACTGTTAGTTGCTGTTGTTTACAGCTATGATATGTAATGTTTATTTTATTCTTATTTCAATTTAAAAAATATACTAGTTTATTGTATCATTTTACAATCTTTAAAGAGGGTATTGTAGTAGTTAAAACTTCAACGCTATAAGAATTCCCTTTTCACACTTCTCCCAAATTCCAAGTAGCGAAAGATTTTTCTTGGAAATCGGTTGATGTATTTTTTTACATCAACCACTGCTCTGGAGTTTGTCGTCTTATACAGGCCGGGGCTTTGGAAATATGTTATCATTTGTCCCACACTGTAAACTTTCTTTTAGTTTGAAATAAATATATAGAATAAACTCTATCCGGATGAAGATAAATGAATCATAAAATAAACATACACTAATTTGGATTGGACAATTCTGAAATCGACACTAGACGACTGCCACGAGTGTGTTCCTAGTTACTGTCCTCAATCAACACTAGAAGCTTTGTCTGTCTCGCAGACGCCTCTAAACAAATCTACATATAACCCCCACAACCTCAGCACCCTATGACATACAGATAATACAGATAACAATACAGATAACTAACCATACATTTGTGACAGTTGAGTGACATTTAAACTCTTACTTCTGCATCAGATGAACAGCGGCGATGACCATGGACTTGTGCGAAGTCCCTCCTTCCATCAAGGCAAGCTTTGCCTTATCCTTCAATCCGCGCACATTCTCCCTTGCTTTAATTCCCTCTTCTCCTTCCATCAATGCCCTCACTACTCTCTCCACTTCTGCTCTCGTTACAAACCCGTCTCTTTCCATCTTCAGATCTATGGCTACCTTTTCGTGGTTAACAAGCATAAACCTGTTTAACCTTTGTTCAGCAAACAAAGGCCAGGAGATTATTGGAACCCCATACGAAATGCTTTCTAGTGTGGAGTTCCAACCGGAGTGAGAAAGGTAGCCTCCAATGGACGGGTGAGAAAGAACCGCAATTTGAGGAGCCCAGTTGAGAACCACAAGCCCTCTGCCTCTGGTTCGACTCCCGAAACCATCGGGTAAAAGCTCTGAAAGGTTGGCATCCAGGTTGGGATTGAAGGTGATATACTTATGCTCTCCGCGCACCACCCACAGAAACCGATGACCACTTGTTTCCAGTCCATGTGCTACTTCTGCAATCTGCTCCCTCGACAGAAAACCTCCGCTTCCAAAGGAAACATACACAACAGTGGAGGGAGGTTGTTGATCTAACCACTCGAGGCACTCGTGTGTCTCGTGACTCTCCGATATGACGGGACCGATTGAATATACTGGTGGCGTTGCAGAAGCGCTGAGCACCTTACCTTCTCTGAGAGCTTCTAAAGCTTCCCTCTCCAGCTCATCGAAAGTATTTATGAGAAACCCAGCAGCTTCTTGAAGATGAGAGCAATGGTGGAGAAACCAGTGAAACCCCTCATTGGATCTGTCTTTCATTGGCTCAACCAGATCCCTCGCAGAAAATATCGGAACCCCTGGTACGTCGATCTGATACTCTTCGTCGTCTTTAAATGATGCAGGGTGCTCCAAAGCCAATTTGGGAGAGCGTAACAGAACAGAAAGCGTGCGCGCACTGGACGTGAAGAATACAAAAATGGGTAAACTTAGCTTGGCTGCAACATCGAAAGTGGCGGAGCAGAAGAAATCCGTAACAAAGGCAGAGATGGGCGAAGAGGAGTTGAGCAAGGAGTGGAGAATATCCCCAACGTGCGGTGCTGCTTTCTCCATGGACAATGACATGCGAGTTTCGATCTTCATATGCTCGTCTTCCTCGTCGTGGAAGTCCACATCGGGAAGCTCTGTAAAGCGGATGTCAAGGCCGGAAGATGCCAAGTGATTCGCGTATGTGACTTGCTTGGCTGGGCGCATGCACCTGCTGGTTATTACGGTTGTGGTAAAGCCGTGGTGAGCGCAAAGCCGCCTCGCGAATTCAGCCGCAGGAACGAAATGACCAACTCCTACGGACGGAAAAATGGCGATATGAGGTTTTCCACTGCCATTTTGCACCTCCATTGTGAGGGGCTTCAGGTAGGAGCTGCTCTATATCTCACTTAAGCACTATTTTGGTCTGTGCAAATTAAGAGATCCTCGTGAATTGCTTACATTAATAGCAAAATTGTGGTAGCCAATGTCTGGGTAAAATGGTTCTTGCACATGGAAGAATTGGGAATGGTTGAGTTATGTGTGGTTATCATCCATCCCACTGGAAGGTCGCAATCCGTAACTTGCAGACAAATAACAACTGTCTATAGTGACTCAAAAAAATTACGTAGTAGTTAATGGAGTGTGATTCGAAACGTTGATGCAAAAAAACAACACACAGTCAAATCCAGAAAAATCTCTCACAATTACGTAGTAGTTAACGGTGCGGATTCACTACAATGCCGTGTGTATTGTGCTCTCCCTGTTTTTTCGGGCATATGGGAATAGCCTAACTACCTAGGCAATTTGCGGTTAGTATCGAGTTGGATATTTGATTTATTTTTAATTGACATTTTAGAATAGCAGAGTTAGGCAATGTACGGATAGTATTGAAGTTAAATGTGCATTTACTAGATATTTTAAATATATTTATTTAAAAAATTGTGGAGATATATATTCTAGTTGTCTTTTGTTTTTTAATGTTAAGTTAGTTGTGTTTTGTTTTTTATGTATGTAGTTATGACATAATATTATTGTGTTATTGTCATCAAAAGTATTTATGAGAAATCTAGCAGTTTCTAGAAGACAAGAGCAATGGAAGAGGAACCACTGAAATATTATATGCATATAAGCTATGATTTGAACTCATGACTTATATTTTATTAGCACATGTGTAAAATCAATTATGTTGCATAAGCAATGATATTTCTAAATGTAGTGGTTGTCATTCATAAATGGATTCATCCATGATGACCACACTTATATATTTAATGGCCATTAGTATGTTTTGTATGAATAATAGCTCTTTCATCAATTCAATCGCATTATTCTTTAATCTTATGTTATTAGATGATTCTACAATAATGTGTCTCACTTTTTGATCAAACTAGAACATCAAAATCAACATTTTAAACCAAATTTCTACCTTCTTACACCTATAACAACTAAATTGTTAAGAATATAAAGATGTGAACTAGTGATTTCTATGATTTTGTGTGTAGATTTAAATATAACTTTAAAAAAAAGAAATTGTGATTTTTTTACATAAATTTTAATAACTTGTCTTTTTTTTAATAATTGATAGTATTTTTTAAAAGTGATGTTTATTCCATACAACATAACTTTTTTTGAAAAAAAGGTAAAGTTATAAATTTTTAAATGTAGATTCACACACAATAAAAAATTTCCTTAAATTTTTTGAAATGAGATTAGCTTTTATCTAGATATAGGTTTATTCCATATAGCATAACCTCTTTTTTATGTATCCAAATTGACTTCTCTTTTTATTAAAATAAAGACATCAATACTTAGTGCACATGTATTTTTAATTTTTTTAATCTATTTTTTTTTTTATGTTTGTGGAACATAGACTTTGACAATTGCTAAAAAATCTATGCACAATAGAAATAAAAAATAAATGTAATAATTAGATTAAATATATTCAAATTTATACTCATTGGAAAACTTATTTTGAATGTTACAATCTTACAATTTATATTGTCTAGTTGATTCCATTTGAATGTCTAATCAAAGGTTTGGTTTGACACTAAAAATTCATAGCATGAAACTAAAAATTCTAAGAAAATTTTCAACCATTAATACATTAATCATGTATTTCACATGTCCTACATGCTAGAGTTACTCCTTAATGGTTCTAGAGATTTAAATTGTAGTCATCCATTTCAATATTCTATTCCTACAATTACCTTCATTTTTGGTGAGCATCATTCCTTCTCCCATTCCCTTAATAGATTTCTTTGTAATATTTGTATGTTGGTGGCATTACAATTTCCCCATATCTTTAGTATTCTTCACTATGATGTGGTGTTCATCAAAAGGTAACTATGTATATATAAGCTCTTTGATGATCATGTCATTACATATTACTTATTCATGTCTATATGTTTATCAATACACATTGACACATTTCTAGACCATGCATCATTACCATTTTTGTCAAGTGACATGCACATTTTTTGCATCATCACTCTTAGACCTTTGAGATAGATTCTTATTAAATGGAAACACAATGTATCACATTCATTCATGCTCATATCTTGTTTCACACATATGTCTTCATGCTTGCTTATTTGATATGATTTACATTATAACTTGTCATGTAATTTTTTTTTGGGTCATTTAGGATTATCTCATTAGCTTACTATACTCTGACCATGTGCTCATATTAGTAAATATTTGAAGCACATTTGAGGGTATCATGCATCCTATCAGAAAACAATACTTAACATAGATTAATTATATAAATAAAGATTAAGTGTTAGTTAGTTGCTAGTTAGTTAGGTTGTTATGGGTATTTAATTGGTTGGAAGACTTTATAAAACTGTTATGTAATTATTTAGTTGATTATTGATGAATGAAGAATTGTTAAATTTGAGCCTTTGTCTCAAATTCCAACATTTGGTATTAAAGAAAGTTTTGAAAGAGGTCTCCCTGAACTTCACTCCACTCATGTTTTGTTTGTCAAGTTCATTAAATTAATTGATTGTGGATCCTTTGCTCCTCTGCAACCCCATTATCTTTTTCCATGCCCATCTACTTGTTGTAAAGTCAAGCGGTGCAAACAAAGGACTAGCATGATTCCACACACCTCATGCAAAATATAGAATTCGTAGTGTCCACCCTTCTTGCAAATTTATCAATGATTCTCGTTGGGATCCTATGCTCCTTGCAACAAAATTGTTGACATCTACCATTCATGTGCATCATCTTTCTCTTTCATTGTGTACGATCCTTCCACAAATTTTCCTCCATTGTGTTCATGCTTAGATTTAGGTGTGTTAAACCTAATTTAAAAAATAAAAAATTAAATTCAGTTTTCTAGTTGCTGTCCAATAAAAAACCTCGCTAGAACTGATAAGGAGAGCGATCAAGATTCTTGAGGATTGGTTGAGGATTGGATGCCGAGAGAGGGAAAAGTTGCTCCATAGTTCTAAAGAACCCTTGACTAAGAAAATTCAAGAATGTTGAGGATAAGTGTTTTATTGGCAAAATTGTTGGAACGGCTGCACCATGTAGCTATTGAGCAGGTCGTCATGAGCCATTTCTGACTACTTGAAAAAATTGAACAATGGACTAGTCATGACATTGCCAATGATGCGTATATTTTATAAGGTTCTTCTAATTGTAAATATTTCACAGCGATATCATTTGAAGACATCAATGGTGGAGACAACATAGTTGTTGCCAACTTGGTAAGAGAAGTAATGGAAGAAATGCAAATTATGCTCTTTGAAGTTATGTTCTATTTTAGATGCCTACTTGTATTGCCCGCAAATAGGGCGTCTTAACATAACCTAGCAATGTATGGTTTAGATTTAGTCTCAAAAGCTCGAAGAGCATTTACATAATCATATTCAATATGTTTGATGCGAAATATAAACTTCTTTGAGCTAATTTAAATGGTGCAATGTGCAGATTATTTCGAGATCATTTGTATAGGTCTAAATTGCAGATTCATTCTATGGAACTTGGAGTGCAGTCGCTTAAGGATCCATGAGCCCTCCACTGTATAATCGGTTACTATCTGGTATAAAAGAGATATTAATCTGAAATTTTGAATGAGAGAATTGCTTTGAATACTCAGTCAGGCATCGAAGAGAAATAATCACCAAGAGTGGGGCTGTGGGGCTTGTTGATAATACCCTCTCTTTTTTTCCCTCATCATAAGTGTATAAATGTCAAATTGAAATTGGATGTATTTGTGGTGGAAACGGAAATTCAATGGATTTTTCATTAGAAGGGGGCAACTATAAAGTTTTCTAGGTTAGCATTAAAGGGGTGTCAAAAATTAGTGTTCAATAAAGGTTATGGGTAGCTAGTTGGTTAGAAGGCTTTATAAAGTACATTTCTTTGTATTTGTTTAGGTGATTATTGTTGAATGAAGAATTGATAAATTTGAGCCTTTATCTCAAATTCTAACACATCCCCACCACTATTTGCATTTGTGCTATCATTTTCACATCTAAAGGATATTATGTATCTCCCTTTTTACAATAGAATTATCTTTTCTCTATATTCTCACATAGATATGACTTATCTCCCATTTATGTGTTATTACTCACATATCTTTTGATATTGGGGTATTGACATTCCCTTTTTTACACACTATTATAACTTATAATATTATCTTGTTGATATGGGGAGCCTTGTTTGACATAATGCTTCATGATTAAATCTTACATTATTATACAATCTTCATGATTATCATTTACATTTAAAAGTATTGTGGTAAGCACTCTCCTTCATCTAAATCCTTTCCCCTTATGATTGTTGTATGCTTTATTTTAAGTCCTTGTCCATATTTATTTATTTTATAACAATAGTGACCTAATGACTTAATGACCTTTAAATGCTCATGTTCTTGAATGCTACATTAGAACTAATTCTTATCTTAATTCCCTTTATAATTATATGGGCCCATTGAGCATTATAACAATATTCTCTTGTTCATATTTAAAACAAAATTATTATTAATTAATATTATATTTATCCCATATAATTACATATAGATTATAAATATAATCATTTGATGATTACATACTTACATAATTGCATTTTTCATTCCCTATTTTCCCTTTTTAAATGAATTCCTTATAGGAGGTGAAAAGGATTATTTTGATTAAAATAAGACCTTATCATTCGCTTGAAACTCTATTGTCATTTGATTTAACATTAGAAATTTTATTTTATATTAAAATAAGACATATTTTTAAAGAATAACAAATTTTATTTTGTTTCTAAAATGCTTGGATTTAGTGTTCCATTGAAACTATTTTATCATTTAATCTAGGATTATTATTATTTTTTCTCAAAATTTAAAATAAGTAAAAATAAGCTCTGTAGTTGTCACAGTGACCGAGATGTCCTGCTTGACCAAAACCAGTTTCGACTGCAGGCATATAATTGCTTTGCTCCTACGGATGGGAAAATGATGATGTGAGGCCTTGCGATGCCGTGTTCGACTTCCATTCCTTTACAGTAAAGCGATGCTTCATACATCTCTACAACCCTTCTGTCGGCGAGAGAGCTTCAGTACTTGCTAACATGAATTACGAATTGAAACATTGAAGAGCCGTTAGGGTATAACAATGGTGGTAGGTTGAAAGTCTGTGGTCGATGTAACAAACTTTTAAGCCACCCTGGACTCACATGTTATATTGTGGCTGGAAATACAAGGTACTGTACCATTGTACCATCCCACTGAATCAAGGATGGGATTAAAGCTGCCAAATGTGGTCCCCCTCAAACGTGTCCGTAAGGTATCATGATTTCAAGGCTTTGCAAGAGAATATCTTACGATACAATTGACGAGTGATTGGAACTCGAGACGTAACGACTGCGGGATCAAAGAAAAATACAATTGTGGAAAATATCTTACGCGATAATGTACGTATTGTCCAGGTGCCTCTCCTCGTCCATATGACATTAGATGGATGTATTAAATCATTGAACATTTTTAAGTAACAGTATGCATGGGAAAATTTTAACATGTTAGGGTAAGGGGTTATTAGGGGAGAGGGGTATAGTGGAACATGGTCCAATAGTCGGGATAGAAGTAGTCCTTGGTGGGCCCCATAGTGGAGCATCTTAATATTCAATTGCAAAACACTTTTTTCGAGCATCTTAATATCCAATTGCAAAACACTTTTTATCCATAAAGTGCACAAACTTACAAATCATGTGATGCCACATTAGCACACCAATAAAACATGACTCGATGCACCACTTTCAGTCTCACTTATTTTTTGGGGCCTTTTTGGATACCTCAACAAAAAAGCACGTTGATGTGGCATCATATTTGATGATGTGGCCCTAAAACAAAATATAGAAGCACACGAGTTGCCAAATAAACTGTTGTACAAAATTGGGAGTGATTTCAAATTTCCACGTATGATTTTGATAAACCTGAAGTTAGGGTGCTCCACTCTAGGCCCCTCTCATGTAGTTGTGCAAGGTTTGTGCAGGCAATTGTGATTATTCATATCAGTACTAACATGAATTAATATTATATCTTGTATATATTCATTTCACATATTAATCAAAATATTATCAAATATTGTTCACTTTAGAACTTATAATCTTCAAGTAAAAAAATCATATATACATATATTAGTAAATGTTATGTAATATAATTGCTCTAATTAATATAATATACGTTGCTACAATATGTGTATCAATTTTAAAATAAATTATCTTCCATAAATATTTAAGAATATTTGAAAAATAGACTATCCGCTACATATCACATTTAAAAATAAAATATATAAATATTAAATCCAACATGCACTAACATAAATTTCAATTGTAAAACCAAAATGTCAACTTGTATAAATTAAGCAATATACAATGTACAACTATCGGAGTACCTATCATATCTAATTATCCTATGATATAAATAAACTTATTAATTTGAATAAGCAAACAATCCATAAGTAATTATATACATACTATAATAGAACAAATTTTCAAGCATTAATATCAACTTCATTTAAATGTTGTCACTCTCTTTCTATGCATCATTCCAATTTTCTCCCAGTTGGACCTTTCATCTAGAACCATTTTCCTCAAGATAAGACATGATGCAAGACTCATAAATTGAGATGCAATCAAATACAAATCTTAACAAAAAATTAAATAATTTTTTTAATCAATAAAATCAAGTAAAAAAAGGAAAAAACTCAACTAATCAAAATTCAAGAAAGACTTGGTGCTCAACACATGCGGAAAAATACAAACAATACAAAAAAAGTCCATGGATCAAGAAATTGACATATATCAATTTTCAAAATGCTACCTATAAAGTCCATTGTTGGAAGTAGTCATTTTTTCACTAATTCTATTTAGAGTTTTCATTGCTTACAATTCTCTAGTTCTACAGAAGTTCCAATCTGTAATTTCTCTTATCAACTATATTGGACATTTTTTAGGTGCATAACCTTTTATTTTTAATTTATTTTTCCACTTGCATTTTGATTGTTTGAATCAAAGATTTTTTCAGTTATCAATTAGCTTTTTCATGAAATAACTACATAAGGACAATCTCTATTAGTTTTTTTTCATGAAAAAACTACATAAGGAACTTGGATTTAAAAAAAATATGAAAGAACTACATAAATAAGTTGGATAGAGTATTTTTTCTTTCCAATGTCAAAAAAATTTCCAAAGAGTTGAAAGGAAAACAAAGTATAAATTGCTAAATGAATGTAGGAAAGTAATTATATACACAATATAATAGAGTGAATCTTCAAGTATTAATATCAACATCATCTAAATGCCAACACTCTCTCCCTACATATCATTCCAACTTTCTCCCATCTAGTTCATTTATATGATTTACTTGACCTTTGCCTATGTATCAATTACAATTCTAACCAGTTAAGTGCTAAAAAGAGCTTAGTGTAATATCTCACTGGACAACTTAAATAGTGTGTGACCCACCAAATTCTAAAGTGCCTTTTAATACAACCCATCAAAGCAAGAAAAAATGGACATTATTCATGTATTACAATGGTACCTAAATTTTTAGACTCTAAAGAACCTTATGAGAGTGTAAATCATTTAGTTTATTATATGGGAAAGGTTACAAATCAATTAGCTCCCAAAATTTTCCACCATCACCTTCTCTTGGTTTAATATTCCTTTATGGGATGAGACAAGACATGAAACTAGATGTGCACAAATTTCATATACCTTTAGAATGGAGATTATATTTTGTATTATAAATGATATGAATGTTGCAACTTTTTCTCATTATTCTATTCATATATTTTTTCGTTTACTCCAAATCTATTGCAATGTACAATATTCTTGTTCAAATTCAGATAAAATATAATAAGAAGGATAGTCCATCTTAAGACCCTAGCACATCATTGGGAAAACAATCCATATACAAAGTGCCAAGTTTCTTCTCCATTGTCATCTAATGTTTTTGATTAGATAAGTAGGGTAGGGCCCTGATCCCTTACAAAATGAAGAATAGAGCCCAATGACTCAACAAAACAGACTGACCCAACACAACCAATCAAAGAGAAACAATAAGACAAAAACAACAACCAAAAAAGACTAGTCAAAAACAACAACAACAACAAACCATTCAAGAAATAGAGCTTGAACCAAGCACAGACTCTGAAGGCGACTTAAACGAAATCGCAACCTTCTTAGAATGTTATTTTTTCTATGAACGATTGTCCAAGGAGAATCAGAGACTAAATTTTAGAAATTTTGATTAGAAGGGGAAGACTCCCCTCTAGAGTAGCAAACAAGAGGAACAATAACTTTGGGTGAATCATTTGAAACCAAGTTACGAAAGACCAAATCCAAAGACCGCAAAATAGTTTCCACAGAAGGAGCAACAACCATCACATCTAAATCATGTGGAGAAGAATGAACCTGGGTAGGTGCAGGATCATCATGGAAAAAATAGGCCCTTAAGTGGCAAAAAATTCAAAAACAATCAGAGTCAGGCAACTTGACGTAAAAAATTGAATAAGTTATCTATATTATTTCAAAAATATGTAAGAATAGAATATGTAGAAAATTGAATTTAGTTTCTAAACTACTAGGTTTTTTTAAAAAAAACATCTATTTAGTGAAAGTTGAAATTTCAATGCAATAGTACTTAAATTTAGGGAAAAAATAAGTAGCAGGTGTCTATCTAACCACCCTAGTCATAATAAAATGATAATATTTTTTTATAATATTTTAGATATAAGTAGATGACTCATGTCCCGATGTGATGCATATTTTTTTGTAATTTTTTTCCAATTAAATAATTAATTATGAATTTTTATTACAAATTTTAAAAAATATAAAAAACTCATATGTCAAACCACCTTAACTTGGTCAAAACTTCCTAAAATTCATTTTTTCTTTTTTTAATCCTATAGTATATGAAGCATAGAATGTTATGCATGTTTCGGATTAAAAAAATGTGATACCATTTGAAAGCTATAGATGTTTTTCAGTTAGCCTATCAATCAGGACTTTGGTTGTAATTTGAATAGAAAATGAATAATAATTACTTATTAAATTCAAAGTAAAGCATAATTTATATTGGTGGAAAGTTGAGAATATCCTTTAAAAACCATTTTCGTTTCATCAATTTTGGGTAATTTTTTTTTTGTCAACCACATACCCATCATATTACCACTTTTTGGCCCATCATGATGCTGCACATACCCACCTACACAAAAGGTTTTGAAACTGTTTCCAAAACATGAGAAAAAGGGGAATCTACAGGAGGAGCATCAACCACCTCATCAATAATATTTTTCTTCACAGAAGGAGAAGGAGGCCTTGAGTTTTCATTAGAAGAAGCAAAATCAACAGTAGGATGCACTGTTAAGTGTTCACAGAGTGAGTTCTTCCACCAAGTAGCAGAGGAAGTAGGGAGGGAGCCATGAGAATAGTCATGAGCCAAGTGACCAATAGAAAAACAACATATTGAATGAAAAAGAAGACCCTCTGAGACCATGACAAACCATTAACCTGTAAAACTACCTCACGAGGTAGAGTCTTCGAAAGATCAACCTCCACCACCATCCTAGCAAAGGAGGTGTGGGTAAAATCTCAGAAACTTCGTATCCACTTTCAAGAATCTAACAAGAGCATTACCAATTCCCTCATAGGAAAAGGAACACCGGAACTATAAGGGAAGATAAGGCAATCTTCTCCAAACAAGAACTACATCTAAGGGTTCTTTCAAAGGATTAAAAAAATGAACCCAAGGTCTAATGGAAAGGGGATGAGAATCCCAAACCCACAAACCATAGTCTAAAATAGCTTATCTATCCTCATGAGAGCTAAAACTCACAAAAAAAGACCCCTAGCAGAAGGGTAAATCCCCATTAGACCATTAACTAGAGGAGCTCAATGGTTGGTGATCCAAAGGTGGAAATTAGGGAGGGAAGGCCACAAGTGCCAAAATCTATAAATAAGTGCATTCTTAGGAGTAAAAAGAAATATTTTTCAGTAACCTCCTTACCTAAAGAGACAATAGGAGCATCATTTGCACACAACAAGGGACACACAAAGCCCTCTCTTGGCCTCTTTAGCTTCATAATATCAACAAATGATGGCTAGGGACCCAGATGAAGGCTCCTACGAGAAGCCCCAACCTCACCCTTAGCATCATTTGGGGGAAAACCCACAACCACAATAGCAACATTAGTTAGGGAAGAACTCACAACCACAACAACAACATCAGTTGGGAAACCATCAGCCACAACATCACCCGTAGTCACCCCAGAACCAATTGTATGCTCTACAACACCACACGATGGAAGAACCAAGCTATTCCTTATCACTGAAGGGTACACACCACTCAGCAGAGTGAGAAACGTCTGTAGGAAGGGGATTAGGAACACCCTCATAAGCTTCTACAACTCTTCCAGCCGCAGGAGGGGAGGACGATGCCACACCAACACCCAAATCCACCATGAGTTCAACCCTAAGTGGAGACATGCCAGGGTAGGAGGGCATTGTCATCTAATGTTAAGTCTCCACATTGGAGCCAAATAAACAGTCATCCTATACTTCACAATTCATTATTGTTAGAGTTTAAGTAGTTGATCACCTCCCACTCTAGGTTTAAAACATATTGGATGGTGTCCCCTACAACATGGGAATTCCCATATTCTACATGATTTTAGTGATGTAGATAGGAACTTCTTACTAGGTAGGATATGTTCAATTCATT
This sequence comes from Sequoia sempervirens, assembly GCA_007258455.2. Classification (NCBI taxonomy): domain Eukaryota; kingdom Viridiplantae; phylum Streptophyta; class Pinopsida; order Cupressales; family Cupressaceae; genus Sequoia; species Sequoia sempervirens. Next base: position 146,557,373 of record VDFB02168118.1, on the reverse strand, counting down.
AGCCTTAGATTTTTTCCTAGGTTGGACACAATGAAAATTATGATAATAATTATTTTATTTGTCGAGAGCCGATAAATGATAGTTGCATGTTTCTTGTTAGATTTTGGGGTTCTAAAATTGATAACCAAGACTCTCCATCAACACTACATTTATAGCTCTTAAATTACATGATTCTTATTCCTTTTTTTTCTAAGAAATCCCAAGATATTTGATACTTTTTAGGACTATTTTATTTTGGGACTATGATGTGTTTGCGATTATTATTTTGAGATCACATGAAACTGTATAGGAGTAAATTTGCACCCCATGTGCAAATCCCTTTTTTTCCTTTATCCACCTTAGAAAACCAAGTACAGAGGCTTAATTCCACCTAAGCCCACTGCTTGCATCCCACTTGGCACCTTTTTTTAGCATCGGTGGAGGCATTTTTGTTGGGGAAGCTCGCATGGCACACAGACATCCCTAGCAAATTCCTACGTTTGAACCTGTAGAGGCATTACATTTCTCATTGGAGGTGAAGTTGTAATGCCCCCTTCAACCGATCGACCCAAATATGGTCATTTTATTCCACTCCTTCAAATTCATCTCTTCAAGCATTTCATCTTCTTCACAACTCTACACAACTCTTCACAACTTCTACAGCTGCTTCACTTTATCCATACTCACTTTCAAGCTCACTTTCACTCACTCCAAGCATTCAAGCTTTCCATTATAGCCAAAGCAACACTCCATCATTTCGGTAGAGTAAGTTTGGAACCACACCATTTCAGTAGAGGCTCAAGTACTCTCATTCTCTCTCCCAAGCAACCTTGAGTTCTCTTGGGGGAGGTGGTAAGCTTCCCTCTCCTCTCCTCTATCACTTGGTTGAGTAGCATAACATTGTTTTGCAGTGCTTCTTTTCTCTTTATTACATTATTTCCTTTATCTCGTTTCCTTGGCTATCTTTGGAAGTGGAAACACCTAAGTGGGGATCTGACTAAGGTAGGCCCCTATACAACCACCCAACATTTTCCCTCTTTTTGTGTGTAGGTGGACATGCTCTTTGAGGAGTCAGCTAGCGAACAAATTCCTTGGTGAGATCCTCCTTATTCTCTTCACTCACATATTTTCTTTATAATATTAGAGAGTACTTCATTTATTTAATCACATCCTTCTAGCCCTTTTGTTAGTCCACTAGGCCATTAGCTAGTTTTACTCGTTTGACCTCATCTTCACTGTTGTCTGGCTGTATAGATGCCAACACACTTTTGAGATGCCAATGCACCATGCTAATGTCTAGAGACTGTGCTTTTGTCCTCAGACAAAGAGCTTCATGAGATGTAGTGTTAGACCTAAAAATTGGCTCACCTTGCCTCTCCCTACGTTTTAGGTATGTAGACTAACTGAGAGGCCTCACAGTCCTCATTACTCTCACCTTGCATCCCCTTACATTATGTTTAGCTGAGGTAAGTTAGGGCAGCCTCTCACATCTCGTCCCTTTGTGACCTGGGGTCTTGCATGCGGTGGTCCCCCTCTCTTACATTTTTGGAAAACCTGATGTGAACCAACGTCTTTTCATCCATCAGTGTTGAAGATTCCTTTAAATACTTCATGATTGTTGTGTTCTTGAGTGTTGTGAAGGTTTATGAGCATCACAACCCAATCCACAACTTCTGGGTATATCGTTTAGAGAAGTGTATGACACCTTTTGATTGATAGGACAAAGGTCTCTATTGGGTTATCTATAGGCCTTTTCTTTGGTCCCGCCATTGGTCTAGTCGTGTAGGAGTAGTTGTCGAGGAACGAGATGGGATTCATTGATGAAACTGATGACGTTCCCACTCCCCCTGTGTCTCCTACACAATTGTCAATGGATGGGCATGAGGCTATTTAGATCCCTATAGAATATGTGTCTTCCCTTGCTAAAGGACTGGACAACTTAGAAAACCACTTAGAAAGAAATTTGAAGATGGATAGAGCCGCTCGAGTTGTTAGCAAGTTGAAACATATGATGGATAAAGACCAAATAGGCATAGAAATTCTGACTAGCCTACTTTTTCTTGTTGAAGCATGAGCTCCTTCAAACAATCCTAGCTTCGCACAAGGAATCACTTTCGAGGAGTGTGAAGGATAGTTAGGGGTATCAATGCCTCCCACTTCCATTTACATGGCTGACACAATCCCTTCTATCAATATCCCTTCTGCCTCTGAGCAACCTGAAACTATCAAAGTAAATAAGGTCCCTTTGGACTTTAGCTTCACTCCTCCTATCACCTCTAGTGGTGGAGGCTTTGGCAGTGGAGGTGGATTTGGCAGTGGAGGTGGTGCTAGTAGAGGTGGCTTCGGTGGAGGTCATGGTGGTGGTTCCAGTGGAGGCCCTACTGGCGGTAGTGGCTTTGGTGGTGGCTCTTTCAGAAGTCATACTAGTGGCGGTTCAAGAAGTGGCCCTAGCGACGATTCTAGGGGAGGTTTCTCTGACCCTCTATCTTCTAACGACCTTATTCTAAATACTCTTCTTCAGAATATGGGTAAGATGCAGAGTCAGTTGGTGAGCCTTTCCCAAGCCTCTGCCCAACCTATCTTCTAGCCCTTCTTCCGACATAGCCCATGGTCAGTTGCAATCTTGAACACTCTTTTCCCTCAAGGAATGGAGATCCCTAAATTTGAAAAGTATGGTGGTAAGGGAGATCCATAGAAACATGTGTCTACCTTTAATGCCCTATACACCGACTTCTTCCATCATGATGCATTAATGGCTAAACTGTTTCCCCGATCCCTTAAGGGCACAATGCTCGAGTGGTACTATTCCTTGCTTGACAACTCTATTTTCTCATTCGATCAACTCGTAAACCAATTCCTTAGACAGTTTCAAGAAAACATCGGGCTGAAGATGACCTTTTTAGATTTCGTATGATATAAACAAGGAGATAATAAAAAGATCACTGATTTCATAGCATGTTACCAATTGCTCCTTTCACAAATCTCATATCAGTTGCTCAATTCTGACGTGTAGAAGGTATTCATAGGGAACTTAGAAAGGCCTTGGCAAGAGAAGTTCACCCTTATGAAATACCCTTCTTTTGCGCACTTGTGTGCAGCCTTGCGAGAATACTAGCAGACAGTTGTTCAGTTCAGGGGATCATCCTCACGCCCCCATTCTAATGAGAAGTCTATCATATCAATCTTTGGGAAAGGTAAAGCCATTGTGAATGTTGTAGCTGCTACTGATGACAATGGCCTCAACAAAACCAAAAGTTCACAAAGCTATCAAAATCTTATACTTCAATCTTACAAAAGTTGTTGAAGAATAAGATCATAACTTTGTCGAGCCCTAAGCTTGTTAAAGAACCCTACCCTAATTGGTATGATGAGAACACTTATTGCCAACACCATCATGTTAATGGACATGATACCAAACGTTGTATGCAATTGCATCATGAGATATAGGACTGCATCAAGGATGGTACCATTCGTTTCGATGGGAATAAATAGAATGCTAACAAATTAGCAGTGAAAGCTAATATTGAGTTGAAGATATACACAGATCCATTTCTATCACGCTTTGCTAACATGATCATTGATCCCACTAATTGCATTACCCAACCTGAGGCCTATGTCAACATGGTCATGGTAACTACTATTGTTCTGCCTGCACCCAATTTGTCAGACATTACATTTACATCACAAGATTTAACCTTAAACAACAAACCCTTTCCTCTCTACATTCCTACTTGTGTCAATGGTAACATTGTGACAAGAGTCTTGATAGACCTCGCGAGCTATGTGAATGTTATCACTAAAGAAAATTTAGTATTAAATTCATTGCAAAAGGAAAAATATGAAGAAACAAAATCTACCATTCACATGCATGATGGTATGAGTCTTAAAACCTATGGCTTGATAACCTTATCCGTTCTGGTTGGACCCATAACTATTGACACAATTTTTGATGTCATCCTAGAGTTAGATTTGTTCAGGGTGAAGTTAGGCATACCTTGGCTCAACTCCATGAATGGAATTGCCTCTGTTATTCACAAGTGTTTAAAGTTCTCCCATGAAGGTGTCATGCACATAGTGCATGACACTGAATACCAACCCTTGGTGTCCCATGGTGGATACTCATTAGATTACTTTTGGCCCTCCTCGGTTGGTCCGCTTCCTCCAAGAATGGACCTAATTTATAAGAACTATATGAAGTATAAAATTGGGGGCAAAGGGGAGCCAAAGTTGACCCTTCCCATGATAGAACAATTGATCACCTCCTCTTCCCGAGAAGAGAAGGAGAAACCCACATCGACTACTCTCTTTTCCCCAAAAGGGAAGGAGAAGTCCACATCGGCTCCCTCTCCTTCCCGTAAAGTTAAAGAGAAGACTACCTCTTCTCAGACTGCCTCATCCTCTTCCCCCTCTTGGGAAGAGTATTGGATGGACCAACCTGATAGCTACCCACTAATTTTGATGATTCCTCCTTGGTACAAGCCCAAGTTTTGGATCGCGAACCTCCCTAATGAGTACCCTAGACCATGGTACTACTTATATGGTAGAATGTAAGGTTCTCATAGAGAATTTGATTTGTGGTCTCCTACTACCCCTACTCCTAAAGTAGTGAGCAGAAAGAGGCCTGCTATCGAGGCTCTCGAGTCAACTCCTCCTATTGCTCCTCAACCTAATTATCCTTCTCCCATGCAGGGACCTATCCCTCTACCATAAATAGCCATGGTGGAAATTCCCATGATTGAGCAAGAACCTTTTGTCCCTTCACAAATCCTCGCCTCTAACTCCAAGAGCCATAGAAATCGCCTTGCACATGAACACAAGTGCCGACAAAAGCCATTCTTGGCTGAGCAAGCCACCTTGCAAAGAAAAGAGGAAGAAACGATCACTCCTGCTTCAGGGCCCCCTGCAACACCTTCTTCCTCCCTTCTTTCTACCTCTCTCCAGTCTACCCCTATATTGCTCCTAGCTTCCATTGCAAGTACAAGTGCACCTAACCATAAATGGGTGTAGGTGTTCATCTCTCCTTCGATGGAGCCACTTTTGTTGATGTTTGTTCCAGATATCCAACATTTCCTGAATCCCATGGACATGGTTAATACCTTAGTTGTGTTTGTTGTGGTTCTCTCCTCTTCTTCCTATGCACCTCTAGCCTTTTCCATGGGGAGTTCATATCCTCTAATGAAACAAGAGTCAGAGGGTGGTCCTTCTGGCAATGAATGACGTAGGAAGAGTCTTCCTTGCTCATGAGGTGGCCCCACGTTGACTTGTTCTATCTCAGTGACGGAACTATTCCTAGCTTCCCCTGAGTTTGTCACTGCTCCTGAGTCATTCGATGATCTTAGCAGCGAACCTCAGGTGTAGACCATCCCATTCATCAAAGCTATACATGGTGCCCTTGTGGGGTGCATGTTTAATTTTTTGGATGAGATTTAGGCCTTTTTAGTGATCTTTGGTAAGTATCTAACCTTGACTCCACAAGAGCTCAGTGGAGAGGACCTTGAGGGGCCCTCTTCCTTGGCCCTTATTGCGGGAGGACCAAACGCTCCTCCTCTTAAAATACCACTATTGTAGGCTCTTCCTCCTTCCCCTTATGAGGATTTAGATTGGGAAGTGAATGACCTCTTGGCTGATCAATGTTAGGAGGAGGCCTCTTTTCTTGATCTCATGTGTGTGTGTGTGTTTTTTGATGTGTTCCCCGTACCCATGCTATGTGTGTCTGGATGACCCTCGTCACCCCTGTTGGTGCTTGGATACATGCATGTTTTTTGTGTCATAAACCTTCTTCTATTTGTATCATCATTGTTCCATGTTTTTGCTTGATTTTTGATAAATTGAGGACGATGCAAAGTGTTGGGGGTATTTAGGCTTCCCTTCCATCTTGACCCAATTTTTATTTTTACTTTTTTTTTTGTGCACTCTTCCTAATCTAGTTGGGGATTGATGGTATTTCACCTTGCATTATGATTACCTATTATTATGAGTTCAGATAGATTTGACCTCGCTAAACTAGATCCCCTTGTTCCCTCTGTCTGTGCTTTTCTCTTTTTT
>VDFB02168118.1:146471072-146551249 GCA_007258455.2 Sequoia sempervirens | reverse complement strand
TGTGTGATCTTTTCTATGGCTGGTACACATTCAGGATCAATCCTGACCCTATCTTTTGAAATAATATGCCGCAGCAGATTACCTTCTTTGAATCCAAAAGCACACTTCTTGGGATTCAAATAAATCCCATACTCCAAAGCTCTAATGAAAAGTTTCTCTAAATGGGAACAATGATCTTCCTCCTTGTTGTGAGCAGTCAAATCATCTTGATATATAGCTAGGAAAAGATCAATAAAATCTGCCAGGGCCACATCCATGGCTCTTTGGAAAGTTTCACTAGTATTATCAAGCTGAATGGCATTCTTATAGATACATAGGTCCCCCATGGTGTAGTAAAGGCATCTTTATATTGTTCAAATTCTCTCACCATGACTTGATTATATCTTGAGAATCCATCCATCATTGAAAGTAACTCGCACCCTGTGACCTTTTGCAGCATGGCCTCCATATTAGGAAGAGGATAATTATCCTTTAAAGATGCCACATTAATATTTCTAAAATCCACACCTAGCTTGATATCACCATTCTTCTTTCTAGCAGGGACCAAATTTGAAACCCATGATGAATGTCTAATGGGTTTGATGATACCAACATATCTCAACTTTGTAAGTTGTTCTTGCATCTTTGGCTGCAAGGTAGGATTAATTGGCCTTTGTTTTTTTCTAAAAGGCTTTGCATCAGGTTTCAAAGGAATTTCATGTTGAAAAAAGTCCTCCCTATAAGCCTTTAAGTCATCATATGATCATGCAAACACATGCCTGTAATTCCTTAATAGGGAAATTAACATATTCTTGACATGGGGTTTCATATTTTTTCCTATATACACCTTTTTGGGAGCATTTTCTGTCCCCAAATTTATCTCCTCCAAATATTCCTTATGGGATGATGCTTGCTTGAGATTTGATTTATCTGGGCCATCAAATACCCTCTCTAGTGCAACTAGTCCTTTGGGAATCTTATTTGTTTTTAGCTAAATTATATCATTCCCAAATAATGTCTCTTTCCCATCAACTTCAACCACATATGAACCAAAGTCAATCTCTTGGCTTTCATATTGGTCAATACAGTGTAGGAACTTCAAAATGTCACTATCATCATCAAACACCTACCAATTACAGATGTTGTCAAGTACTGTAGGCCGATTCCGTACCTCTACTCATGAGACACCATCAAAGGTGGCATCGTCTAACCTGACAACAATATTACCCGATAAGTCTACCTTGACATTTTGTCCTTCGTCTATCCACTGTATAGCAAAGGCATCAAAGGCCTCAATAGTATCCCAAATTTTATTCCTGTATTGTCTCATCCTTTTGTCTTTAGTGACAAATCTGAACCTAACTTGAGAGAGTACTAACTTAGAATCCCCCAACACTTTTAACAATTTTATGCCATGTTTGGAGGCTAACTTCAAACCAAGTAATAAAGCCACATACTCAGCAACACTATTTGTACACACAAACTATAATAAGGAGTACTTAAAAGTTTTACCTTGAGGAGAGATGAGAATAACCCATGCCCCCAAACCTACCTTTGAAAAGGCTCCATTGAAGTACATAGTCCAAAGAGCATCCTCCCATGGTCTTTCCAGGACCTCTTTGACAATTGGTGTGGGCCTAGCTTCTTCTTCCTACTTCAACTCTTCCACTTGAAATTTTTTTATGCCAGTGTCTAGAAAGTTAATTATTGTTGGCTCTTCATGATCCTCAATATGTTCGATCATGTGGTGGATCCTTGGTTCTCTTGCAATCTTAAAATATTTTTGATCTATTGAAAAGGTTGCAAATGACAGGTCACACTAAATACTCCCGCCCATGGAAGCACTCCAGTGTCTTGAAAATAGCATATCATAGGTTGGTGGGATGTCCACCACTGTGATACTCATAAACAACTCCTTCGGGAGAGCTTCCAATATATATGGAACCTTGTTGATTACCCCTATGATAGGGACTTCCCTTGAGTCCATGACATAACACTTTCAATATGTGCTATCAACCTTTAAGCCCATCTCTTCGATGATTTTCACTGCCATTACATTATTTGAAGCTCTTGAGTCTATCATACAATTTATGAGTAGCTTACCATCAATGATCAAACTTATATAAAATGGATTGACTTGGTTTGGATTGGCAGTAATGGTGGTTCCCAGATATACTTTTGGATTTTCATTGATTACTGCTCTAACCTCAAGGTTTTTCTCTTGGTCTCTACTTGATTCAGGTTGATCAACCATTTTATCCTTCCCTCTAGCCACAATACTATTGATTAGATCCAAGGTCTTATTCTTGTGCTCATCTATTCTCATCATCTCTAGAAATGGGATTGTGACTTTGACTTGAGATAATACCTGAAACATATCTATTAGAGAATAACTTGGTAACTCAAGTATTATGAATTCTTGAGGAATTACCTTGTCAACATGGCCTTGGACCTTCTCAGCACTAGGTTTCACATCTTTGGCCTTCTCAGCTTGATGAGTAGCTTCACCATTAGTTTTTTCCTTTGTACCCTTTTTGGCCCAAATTCTTACCTGCTTACCCCCATTGGGCTTCATCTCTTCCTTCTTGATCTTTGTTTTTATTCCTTTTTTTTCTATATTGTTTTCCTTAACAAACAAGCTCCCTAGGCTACCCTGATTACCACCCATAGTCCTATTTCCTAGATGATAATCATTCCTTGCCTTAGAACCCAATGTAGTTGTATACAATTCAATCTCCTCATTTGAGGGTCTCATCAAACAAACATTATCTGACTCTAGAGTGTAAACCGTGCAATTATTCTCTCATTCCTCATCTAAGAATACTTGTTAATGATAGGAACCTACCTCCTACCTTTGAATATCCACATCACTTTAGTTGGGATCATCATCAGAGGAGCATTCTGCACAGTCTAGGTCTAATCTGGTCATGAGCACATTCACAATACCTTCATGTTCATGAGAAGAATCCTAAGCTCCTTGGTCCTCTGGTAATTCCTCCACTGATCTAGCCACAAACACATTGTTGTATAGAGTGAGGCATTTGACACACTCCACAACAAGGAAATTCTTTGGTAACATTGGTGGAATTTTTCTATAAGGGATCAGGTGTTCCATGGGTATTCTTTTGATTATTATTAAATGGATTTCCATTATGCCAGTTTGTATGATAAGGATAGTCCTACATTATTGGTTTCCTTTCATTCATTTGGAATTGTGGTTTATCATTCTTGGCTGCCTTCTATAGCAAACTAAGGAATTGATCTAATTTTTCATTAGGGGTTGAAGATTTGGTTTTCTTTTCATTTTGAGCTATGGGGTTCTTTAAAGGTTTGGGGTCATCCCTTCTACCCATTTTTCCTAATGCTCTTCAGTTATTTTCAATATTGATTTCCATTTTATAAGCGTCCCTTAGGTACTGTGGATTCTTATCTCTGAGGAGATAACACATCTTAGATTCATATGCATTTCAATATACAACTAGACACGAATTTTCATTGGGTCTCAAACATCCAAGGACCTTATACATTACTTTTGGATTATTTCATTGAACTCAATTGCCAATTCTTTATGCCCCTTTGTAATGTTGTTGAAATCATTCAACCTAAACTGAGGGTCAGTTTGGCCTCCATATTTTTCCCTGAATAGCCAATAGAAAGAATCATTGGAGTGAATGCTTGCATCATGCAACCTCCTATACCAATCCATGGCATATTCTGTCAAAGATTGAATAAAATATTTCATAGCCACATCATCATCCCACAATTCAAAATCCTCCACAAAAATTTGGAAAGCCTTTAAATGGTCCTCACCACTAAGAGCATTATTTCCAGTGAACTTAGAAAAATGCTTCCTTACATTATCTGGAATTGGATTTGCATATCCAAGAATGTTCTCAAAACAAATTATTTTGTACCTCTTAGTGTGAAATGATCTTCTCCCACCAGGTCCTTCTTCCTCATCTTGGCTATCATGATCCCTTCTTCCATCACTATTGTTTCTAGGCCTTCTATGTTGGGAATCATGTTGATCATTTAAATGGACCATTCTAGCTTTGTCTTAAGGCTGTGAAGATGAACTAGAAGGGTTTCCACTAGATGAAATTTTGTCATTGGTATGAGGAATTAAGGATGGTGTGTAGCCTTGGGGGCTTTGGGTCTCAGGGGTAGACCCTTTTATAGTGGACTCCAAGAAAATGAGCTTCTTTTTTATCTTAGTGTTTACAACCAATAATTCCATCTCCTTCATTCTCTTCTCCAATTCTTTGTTTTCCTTTACCATTTTTTCGAATAGTGGGATAGATTCATCTTGTAGTACGTCCTTCTTAGAAGAACCTCCTTCATTTAGTGGTATCTTCCCTTTATCATCCTTGTGGGAATCATGATTTATATTTTTGGGAGGAGGGTTGACTGGGGTAGAATTCTTGTCATAAGTGTTGGTTTGTGAATTTGTAGTAGTATTATCAACTAGGGGAATTACAAGGATTTTCTAGGCTACAACCTCTTACACAATTGGACCACATGAGCAGATTCGGTTGGTAGCCTACCCAATGCCTCCATCTCCTCAACCTTCCTTCTTAACAAATCCCTCTACATCATGACTTCCCTTATTCTTTTCTCCTTATCATCATCCTTCTTATTCCTATTCTCTTTGCATTTGGAGGCTCTTTCTTTAAGAATTGCATATCATTTAGAACTTCTTCTTTATTTGGAAAAGTAGAATCTCCATCAGATGCTACTATAGTCTCATCTTGATGGGGAGCATTATTATGGGAATATTCATCTCCAGTTAGTAGGTCGGGAGGAATAGGGGTATAAGGATGAGAATTTGGGGTCAAATTCCCTTCAACTCTAGCACGTCTAGCACTAGCATTGTCTCTTTGTATTCTATCCCTTTGTATTCAATATTTCTCTCTCCTTTTCATGGATTGCACACTTGGGTCTGAGGATTGCTCATTTACAACAGACTTCATAAAAACCTCTCCTCTCAATAGATGTGTTATCACTAAAATCTAGCAAATTCCTTTCACATTTTGAACTAGAGCTAGAACGAATATCACATTTAGGGACTGGATGAGGAGTAGACTTATAGTTTTTAGTGTCCTTTGCTTTTATCCATTTCCCATGTTCATTCTTGTTCCTAGAAAATTTTCCCTCTAGCTTTTGCTTCAAATGCTTCTTCATGTGGCCTCGTGTTCCTCGCATTTGTACATGGATCTTCTGCACATCTACCAACTTCTTTGATTTCTTTATACTTTTCTTCTTTACTTCTTTAATATCCTTAAACACTGGCTCACACTAGTGTAGAGACTTTAGAGTCACCACCCAAAATCCTTGGTACCAATTAGTAGCAATTTTTTTATGCTTTATGAAAATTTCAATAGATCCTTAGAGACTGAGACAAACTTAGACACATACGATGTGCATTTGTATGAATTTTGAACAAAAGATTTATAGACAAAAGGGCAGGAAAATTATCAGGAACTTTGGTGAAATACATGACAAAGATTTGAGCTATATTAAGTAGACAATTTAACTTGACCAACTCTATAAGTAAATAACACCATATAGCATAGTGATCTATGATAAGGCATTTTGGAGAACTAGCAATTGAATTAAGCTTCTATCCCTAGCGGAGTCACCATTCTGTTGGTTGTTTTCAACGAACCAATCAGATCTCACTAGATACATATGAGTTTTCCAAGCTTAATTCTCAAATACCTACAAGATAAGTGGCCAACAAACAAGATGTAACACCAATTGCTTTATCTCTTTCACTTTGGGCTCTACAAAACCACAATGTAAATTATATAAGTCTTCTAAACAATTGACATATACATTGTATAACTAAGCAGATATATTCCCATCAAAAGTCAGAAAGATGAAATCTTTCAACAAAATTGGCATTTCCTAGAAAGAATTGCACATCTACAACTGAGAATACAAACAACACCAATCGCAACAAACTAATGTTGGGTGATTGGAATCATAAGAAAAGCTCATAAGGATTGAGATAAGTTCCATTATCTAAAGGCTAGGAGTCAAAGAAAATTAAAATGCAAGGTACATTTAATCCTGAACACTCAAGATCTATCTGAGGTTACTTTGTAATTCCCAAATCCATAATCAAATTCTAAGACTGCTTATCAAATCCAATTACCCTGCACATGAATTAACAATTTGATCTAAGCATTTTAACCGATTCTTTGAATCAAAGCTAAAATCAAAACATATACCAAAGTATGAAAATGATGAAAATTAATGAAATGATCTTTGATTAGTGTTTTGATTAATAATCCAAGTATAGATTTAAATTGGAGAGACTATAGACTCTGAAAAATTGCATCATCATTCTGATTTGCTTAGGAACCATACATTTGAGAAAACTTACTATCTAGACTCAAAGCATTAAACAAAGACTTCTAGCATATTGACTATATGTTCTTCATGTAGACACTTAAAAATGACCTAGGCCTACAAGCTCTATTTTTACCACTTTCATCCTAGCATAATTATGACATTTAATTATGTCCTTGGTCCACATTCGACTATTCATTAAATAATTCATAATTATTTAATTAATTCATGTCCTTTTATTCTTCATGATTATTAAATAAATAAATTTAATTTATTTATTAAATACGTCATTAATTGTCTAAGTCTTCCCCTAATTAAATAAATTTCTTAATTTATTTAATTACCTTTCTTCATTCATTTCTTCCTGATTATTAAATAAATAAATTTTATTAATTTATTTATTTAATATGTCACTAATTGTCATAATTAAATCAATTAATTAATTTATTTAATTATTGATCATATCTACTAAATTAAATAATTATCTTTAATTATTTAATTGTCAAAATTAATATTTCTCTCATTTTAAATAATTAATTATTTAAAATGATTTCACATTCTTAACTATCAATTAATTTTAGTAAATAATCTGAAAATTGATTATTTATTATTTCACAAAATCCATATTTTGAATTAATTTAATTCAAAATGCTAATATTCCTCCAAAAATTGAGTAATCAGGTAGATTCTTGATTTTTCAAATATGATCTTCAGTTCAACTCTTATCTTCTTGATTTTCAAAAATCTTTATTTTCAAATTAATTATCTCATTTATTCTCGACCGCCGATCTGATCTTCTTAGATGACATCTCGACCACTCGTTTAAGGATTTTTCCCTAACCTTGATTAGGGATTATCAAATTTAATGTCGTCCTCTGATTTTAGGTCTTTGTCGAAAGTCGATCTCATCCGTCCATTCAAAATGGCATTTTCTATAAAATGCTATTTTGCTCTCATTTTTGGATTACACACTTAGATTTTATTATTCTGGTGCATTAATATTAGAGTTATTATTTGAGAATCATTTTTTCATAGGCATAAGAATAGACATTTATTTTAAATCCTTCAAAACTTGCATAGGACAATGTCATAGTCGAAATACTCACACACTCAATCTGAGGGTGTCAATCATATGCTGCAAGCTAGGAGGTGCTATGGAGGTAATCATGGAGATTCGAGGAATAGGTATAATCGTTCTCGCTGTTAATTTCCTTTGTACTTCATAGTTCTTTGGGTTTATAGTCTTTGTTGATTTTCTAACCTCTAATCTAACCTAAATTTAGCCCTTAGTTACATTGGTGAACCCGACTCTGTATTTTTTTTATTATTTCCATATGATTTTCTTGTTATCTGTCATTTTTGTAGGTACAGGTATGAAGTGACGCATTCATCTTTCATCATGACGCATATGATGCGTCGCGACACATTCGTAGGCTCAAACACCGCAATCACTCTAATGTGCCACAATTGAAGTCTAGAAAGCCGCATCTGAACTAATGAACCACATTTGCAACACAGAGCGACGCATTTGCTGTCATGACGCATTTTCCTGGTAATGTTTTTTGCTTATTTACATTCAGAATTTTGATATTTTTCTGTTCTTTTTGCTCTAGTTTTCTTCTACATTTGTCGTAGCATAGGTTTTTGTGGTACTAATTTTAAGTTGTAGCGTGTGGCGGTTACTTTTCGTGGGTCCAAGATTGGTAGATAAGAAACTCCTAACTTGTGGTTTGCAGGTTCGAGTGTTGAAGAATGAATGTTAAAACATTGTGCCTATCCTTTTCTTAGATTAGTACACATTTCCTTTTATTGCAATTAAAAAGAGAACATGTTTTCTAATTTGCATGATTGTGCTTGCAAAATGGTAGGTGAGTATGCTCTCACCTTGTGAAAACTCAGTGATCAGAAAACTAGACCCATTTTTATATGTTATTACCTGAGGTCATGACTTAGAAATTGAAGTATCCTCTCCCCTTGCACTTTCAGGCGATCCTGGGTGTAAGAGAAATAGTTACTAACTCTAGAACTTGGGCCTATTCTAGTGGGAAAAAGTACTCACCCCAGGATGACTCAGACTAGTAGCACCCTGACACCAAGGGACTTCCATTCGGTATATAAAAGTTGATTCTTGGGGAAAGCCCAAGAATCACTCATGTGGTTTCGACGAGATGGATCTAAAAGGGGACTCTTGCCACATGGATCATGCCCTACGAATGGAATGCCCGTACTAAACACCTTTGGTTTTAGAATCCAACCTTTTTTTGATGTTGCTTGATATAGTGCAAGGTATAGTATCATGCCCAAAGACACTCACTAATGATCCCCTTGAGTAGAGATAGCAATTCTTGGGAAGTAACTACCCAAGAATCTGAATTTGGAGTGCTCAAAAGACATTAATGAGTCATGGAGGGGAGCTAATTCCACCAAAATTCTAAGCTATTTGCTCTCGAGAAGGAAAGGTGTTTACCACCAATCTGAGGTATATTGGTGGGCTATATCAAGTATACAAACCCTTGGCCTATTGGACTTTTAGGATTGTACTTGTCATATGTGCACTTGCTTACACTCAAAACATTGTGCTTGTCAAGTGCTTGTTGGATTTCTCAAACATTATTCACCACATTTACATTTTTGGGAAAAACATTCACCATTGGACAGATCAAATTTTCTCTCAAAAAGTCAAGAAACTCAATTTTAACAAATTATGTCACATCTCTTGAACCACATTTGATGTTCGGAGATGCATCTAAAAATACTGAGACACAATCACATTGTTAAACCGCATTTGATCTCTAAAACATCGCATCTTTCTACATCGTGACGCATCTGAACCTCACAGAGCTGCATCTACAAAATTAAGTCACATTTTTCAGTCCCAGAGCCACATTCGCTCAAACTAGACCTCATTCGAGACACTGTGACACATTCGAGGCCTCAAACGACGCATTTTCCTATCACAAGTAAAACCCTGATACAAATTCAAATTTGAGTCTAAACTTTGTCAATCTTTTGTCAAACATTGTTTCCAAAGGGATTCTGTCAGAAACCAACTTTGAAATTTCTCAAAAAAATCGACCATTAGTTTGCATTATTGACCATAGGTTTCATCCTTCATTTTTTTTAGTTGCATACATTAGGCATTTGCTTGTCCCTAGGTTTGAATACTTGGATACTTTGAATTAGGCAAATCTCAGCACAATTTGCAATGTCATTGCTTCCGAAATTAGGTTATCTTGGACTTAATCATCATTCCCTTTTTTAGTCATTGTCCCTTTTGTGAGATTTTCCAACTCAAAATTCTAGCTAGGAAAACTCACTAGTCATTTTGACCTTGTCATCTTGTCATTTTCAACAAGTCCTTTAGTAACCTAAATAAAAAAAAAGATTGAGCTTAGAAGTGCTTAGGTATCCTTTTCTCAAATTGCATTCTAGTTTATACCTTGCATATTTTTATTCCCAAAAATTCAAAAGCATTATTCATCCTAGTCATCATTTTGAACCTAGACTTTGCATATTGTCATCCTTTCATTTAGTTGTCATTTCCATTTGAGAAATCTCATTTTATGGTGGAAACTAGACTCCAAAAACAAAAATGACAAATGGAAAACTTTGGACAAGACTCCACTTCCAATGTCAACAATCATACGTATGACCCAAATTAGACATTTGACGATCCATTTTCCATCATGAATAATCAACCTCTCATGACCATACCGTCCTCATCAAATAGTCCCTTTGAACCATTCTTACGTAAGGATGAATATAGACAAATACTTGAGGAAAACCTAGAGGTAGCAGCACAAGATCCAAAGGCCTCTCAATTCATGGAACAAATGGTCCTATACGATAGAGATAGATATTTGGCCATACTCTTAAGTCAAGGAGCTAAGTCACCCCATATATTCGACATCAACATGTTGAGATCAACATCTCCTGACCCTAATGTCAACAATGTGCAAAACATGTCACATAGTGGTCAACCTCCAAACACTATGAGCAATACTTTCTTTGACACTACAATGACTGTGCATGCTACCTCCAACATCCCAAACACCTCCAATACAATAAACACTACATCCATTTGAGGAACACAATCTGCCACATTGCCCACAATATCCACAACACCATCACAATCAGTTGGAACCTCCTTTGGATCCTTGGCAGTTTGGGTAAGTTATTCCAATCCTCTCTTTAGCACTATGGTAAATGCCATGGGGGAATCATCAAGTCACACCAATTCCCCCTTGACAACTACATATATTACCATGAGTACACCTTTGTCATATCCTCTCATTGGTATATCACAAAATCCATTGGGCGAAGGTAAAAGATGTATCTTTATTCAAGGACAACAACAAAACGTTAACACATCAACACAGTCAAATGTCATTGCCTCCCAAGGACAAAATACAAACATTCCCTTTGTCCAAACCCAACAATTTGGACAAGGTAGCCAAAAAAACACAGCCTATGGCATCATTTACAAATCAAAATATTCATGGTCACCATATCCCCCAAATATCGACAAAAATGGCTAGGGGACACATCCCAATAGACCCCCAATCTAGACTTTCAATACCACCAACACATAAATCAAAACACATCACACATGCCACAACAATTCAGCCCTCAACAATACACCAACATCCACGCACAAAAAATAGGGACCAATGGTGTACCAATCAGTCGAACATATGTGACCACAAATGACCCTATTATAGATTCCTTACAAGTAAAACTGATGGGTCTAGAGAAGACCACAAAATATATAGATATCCGGAAAAAAATCAGAAATGTCATATGATCTAAACGTATATATCTTCGACATGAACTTATACATGCCACCCTTTCCTCTGGGATATGTGTCACCCAATTTTGCAAAATATAGAGGAAAGACAAACCCCATCGAACATGTCCACGAATTTGTAACTAGTTGTATGGATGATGCCTATGAACAAACATACTTGATGAGACTTTTCTCTAAAAGTCTTGCGGGTCTTGTCCTTGAATGGTTCTCCACTCAAAAGGATATCCAAACATGGGATAAGCTTAAACAAAAATTCATAAAAAATTATGCGTACAACATTGACATGGACACCTCTATTACTAGCTTGTGCAATCTCATGCAAGAAGATGTTGGCGAGACATTCATCCCATTCTTTCAAAAATGGAGAAGTCTAGCTAGTCGGTGTCACATCGACATACCTGAAAAGGAAAAGGTGGACATGTTCATTCAAACACTTCTAGGACCTCTAAAATATGCATTGCAAGTGCATTATTGCACAACCTTCACAAACCTAGTTGAAAAAGGGGTCTAGATTGAGAAAGCCCTTATCACAAAGGGAGAACTAAGATACGGTCCTAAAAACACAAATTCCAATCCTCCCACCTACAAAAATAAATACTGGGTCAAAAATAAACATGTTACAAATGACGGTGTTGTTGATGCCAAGGCTGCAAACACCATGGCTCTTGTATTGGCCCTAAAGGGGGTTCAACCGCAAAAAAAATCAATAATGATATCAACACTCCCTACCAATGTCCCTTCAAACAACCAAAGTGGCCAAACCAATCAAGGACAATACCGTCAAATGAGACAATTCCCTAGGGGTCCCACATACACTCCTTTGGGTGAACCCATTGAGGAAGTCGTCAAGAAATGTCTTCAGAATGGTGTCATCACACTTCAAGAACCAAAACCCTATGACCCAGGAAAATTCAAACTAGCATGGTGGGATGATAATGCATTTTACGATTATCATCGGGAAAAAGGACATAAAATCTCTACTTGTCAACAACTAAAAAACCTGGTACAAGACCTTATCAAGAGTCATATCATTGAGGTAGGTGGATCATAATTTTCCTCCAATTCCAATCATACCATTTATAAGAACCCACTGCAGGACCATGGTTCTAATAATGCTTCCATGTCAGGTCCATAGATAAACAATAATCATGCCAATTTTTCCTGAGCCAAATATGACTATTCTGGTGGACCTATTATAAATAATGTCGGAACTGGCGATGAATACATCAATACCATTATAGTCAAGAGAGCATCCCAATGCAATGCTACTACTCGAAGTGGAAAGGTCACCATAGCTGGTCTGCCTCCCACTAAGAAACCTAAAATGACCATACTCGGTCCATCTCCTAAGTAGTCAAAACCCACCTCGACCACAAAGTAGTGGCAACCAAAGAGTTAGTTCAACCTTATCGACCAGCTTGGAAAAACTCCCACGCAAATTTCTATACTCGAGCTGCTTCACATCTCTCCCACGCATAAGGCTATACTAGATAAAACCCTGCAAGAGTCGTCAGTCCCCAAGGATATTGATGTCAATCAGTTTGAGACCATGGTGGGATACCTCACTATGCCTCACACATCACCTTTTCTGATGAAGACTACTCGTCACCTAAAACCAACCATAACGATGCATTGCACATTGAAACTTTCAAACATAAGCACAATGTTAGAAGAGTTTTAGTATATGGTGGAGTAGGATTGAATATATGCTCCTTGAAACTAGTTAAGACTCTAGGATTTTTTGATGAATGCATAGACTCTACAAAGAGTATAGTGATCAAAGCATATGATGACAAAGAATGCTCTTCATGAGGTGTTATTTCTCTTCCTATCAGAGTGGGACCAGTCATTGTGAATACAACCTACAGGTCCTGGATATAAAATTACCTTACAACATCTTGCTCAGTTTCCCATGGATTCATGCCTTAAAAGCCATTCCATCCACATATCACCAATGCTTAAAATTCCCATTTCACAGAATAGAAATCACTATATATGGTGACCTCGACCCTTTGCAATATTGTACCAACCTAAGGTGTATTTCTGAAAACTGGGTGCCTATCAATCGAGAGGCTTCTGGCCCCTCATCTTCTAAATACATTGACCCATCCACACTCGCATCATCTTCCACATCCACTATGTCCACGTCTTCTGCCACACCACCATCTTTCGCAAACCCTAAGGCTGAAACCACTATCAATATCTAGGACCTCGGATGTGGAGAATTCAAACTACATACTACATATAGCATCACAACAATACCCAAGTCTCTGAAGTTCTATGGTCGGCCATGTTTTAGAATGGAACCCAAAGAAATTTTCAAAGTTCCACCAAAAATAGATTTCATCAAATGGGGAGACATGACTAACGAGGACCTTGTTGATATCATAGGATGGCTCTATAAAGATATTGTCACACTACCTCCATTACCAGTTAAGAAATATGGCAAGGGATATGACATAATGAAGGCTAAAGGTTACTATGGCATTAGTGGCCTAGGCAGAAATAAAACTGGATGAAGAGAGCCCATAGAACCTTTCAAAATACCAAAGTATCTTGGATTAGGGTTTGGATCGCTCGAAAATGACAATCGATGTACCATTGGATTTTTGAGTGAGTGCATGTTTCAGAAAGTGTTGAGACTGCTAAGGAAACCCTCACCGAAATGGAGTCCCAAGAGTGGCAATTTGGCTCAGAACAATCCTTAAGTGACTGTTGCCTCGATGATTTGTTTGTCAAAACGGGGGAAGTGACTTCTGAACAAATATTTTGGAAAACATTTAAAATTGATCAGGAACCAAATAGTCAAAGTACCACTACCACTCCCCATGACATACAAGACCCACCATCTAAATCCCTTTAGTCCAATTCATCTGAAGCACCATAAGACACTAACAACCATGATTCTAAATCCTTCACCCCTTATTTTGACAATGAATATGAAACAAGTGAAGGGGAATATTGGATAGAGTTCAATGTGGAGTTGGATGATGATAATATCATCTACCATATCAGTAAATCCATCTGTATGCTTTATACATCCTGCCTTCAATTCACCAACATTGATGATGGAATTTCCCTAGTTTATCGTCAACTAGTCGATTGGGACCAACAAGGCCCACCAGTCCTGGAAACTTTTCAAAATGATGAGGCAATTACAGAGTTTATGGGATTATGTGAGGGCATACCCACTAGAGATCACAAGTCATGATTCTCCATTGACTTAGATTGTACAACCTACTTTGGCGAGACTACTCCGTCCTCCAGTCACAAAATTAAAAATAAAAATAAACTAAAAAATGAAACATCTTTAGGTGAAAACCGAAAGGCACCTTATAATGGCAAAAAAGTAAAAAAAAAGGACGTATCTGCGGGTGAAAACCTCTCTGAGGTACCCAAAGATGGAGGACTGGAATTTCTTCCTATACAATAAGAGAAATCAGCTATGCTTATAGAAGACACCATAAAAGACAACATAGCAACTACAGAAGATCCCAAAATGGTCCTCTTTGCTGCATCATTGGCTAAAGAAGAGAGACCAGAATTTCACAAATTCTTTGCAAAACATAAAATCAACTTTGCATGGTCCTATGCTGACATGCCAGGATTAGACCCATAACTAGTTATGCACCATCTGCCACTATTGCCTAATGCCAAACTAGTTAAACAAAAGTTACACAAAATGCATCCTCAGGTAGCTCTATTCGTCAAGGTCGAGTTGAAGAAACTACTAGATGCTAGATTCATACGATCTATTGATTATGCCGAATGGATATCTAACCTGGTGCCAGTAACAAAGCCAAATGGGATGATCCACGTCTATATAGATTTTAGAGACCTAAATAAGGCATGCCCAAAATATGACTTTCCTTTACTGAATATTGATATCATATTTTACCTCATGATAGGATATGAGATGCTATCCCTCATGGATGGTTTATCTAGCTATAATCAAATTTGCATTTCCCCAAAAGATCAACACAAAATGACATTTACTTGCCCTTGGGGTACATACTATTGGAATGTCACGCCATTCGGTCTCAAAAATGCAGGAGCCACATATCAGAGGGCTATGACCACAATCTTTCATGACATGATGCATAAAATAAGGGAAGAATATATAGATGACATATTGGCTAAGTCAGTAACAAGAAAGGATCATCTGAAGGTGTTGGACACAATTTTCAAGAGACTAGTAGAATACAAAGTTTGGCTAAATCCTAAAAAATGTGTCTTCGAGGTAACATCAGGTAAACTCTTGGGATACATAGTTTCTCGAAGAGGAATTGAGGTTGATCCAACAAAAGTAAAGGCCATCATAGACATGCCTCCACCCAGAGAAATCAGTGAACTCAGAACTCTAGAAGGTAGGGTACAATCTATTTGGTGCTTCATATCCCGATTGGCTGGAAAGTGTCACCCATTCCAATATCTGTTGTGCAAGGGTATCCCCTTTGTGTGGACAGATGAATGCCAAGAAGCCTTTCAACAAATAAAAGATTACCTATTGTCATCACCAGTTCTCATGCTTCTCATTCACGGAAAACCATTGATCCTATACATCTCGGCAACTAATTTAGGACTAGGGGCATTACTAGCGCAAAATGACCAAGAGGAAAAAAAGAGAGTTGTGTATTATATTAGTTGGACATTGGTCAGGTATGAACTAAACTACACAAAAATTGAATGGGATTGTCTAGCTATGGTCTTTGCAACACAAAAACTAAGACATTATATGTTAAGCCATCATACACAACTAGTAGAAAAGATCGACCCCCTCAAATATCTATTAAATCAGGCAGCATTAACAGGACATCTAGCAAAATGGGTCATGATTTTGAGCGAATATGATATTCAATATGTAGAAAGAAAGGAAATAAAAGGAAAATTCATCGCAGACCAGCTGGCGGATGACAAAGTGATTGCCCATTAGTGGCAAATTTTCAAGATGAGTCGATATTCCATACAGAACCTAAGTCACCTTGGAGACTCTACTTTGATGGATCCCACACTAATCATGGCTCAGGAGCAGGAATCTTGTTCATCACCCCTCAAGGAGACTCCATTCTGAAATCTTTCTGCATTGCGTTCCCATGCACAAACAATGTGGCAGAATATGAGGCACTGGTTACAAGACTAAGAATGGAAATAAAGTAGAATATTAGAGCATTACATGTCTATGGGGATTCTCAGCTAGTCATCAACCAGGTTAATGATGACTATGACACAAATGATGAGAAGTTGATGCCCTACAAATGAATGGTTGGCAGTTTCCAAATGTACTTCCACATGGTGACTTTTGAACAAGTTACAAGAGCACAAAACAAAGCAGTAGATTCCATGGCTACAATAGGCTCTCTCCTCGACATACCAAGCAATCAGCCTCAGCTCGAATTCCTAATAGAACAATTGTTGGTCCCTGCCTATGACATTCCAAAGTCAGAGATGGTCTGCGAACTTGTTGGTCTCGACTCTCCCTGGTACTAGGATATTTATGACTACCTTAAGTCTCAAACCATTCCACCTAACTTTTCCAATAACCAGAGAAAGTCCTTCATCCAAAAAGTTGCAAGATATGCCATCATCAGTGACACCCTTTACCGCCATAGCTTTGATGACACCCTCCTTAGATGTCTCGACACCAACGAAGCACGTACAACCTTACGCGAAGTACATGACGGTATATGTAGGTTTCATTTGAGCGGTCCTACTCTAGCCAAGAAAGTAATGAGACTTGGGTACTATTGGCCAACCATTGAAAAGGATGCAATAGAATATGTCAGGACTTGTTTCCAATGCCAGATTCATAGTGATTTGACCCACGCTCCAACACATAAACTTTGGGCGATCACTTCTCCTTGGCCCTTCACTCAATGGGGACTCGACCTTGTGGGAAAGATTCATCCTACCTCATCCAATGGCCATAAATTCATTATCACCACCACTGAGTATTTTGCGAAGTGGATTGAAGCCATCCCGCTGACATACACAATTGACAAACAAATATCCAAGTTCATTCTTAACTACATTATTTTTCGGTATGGCCTTCCACAATCTATCATCACTGACAACAAACATCCATTTAAAAACCAAGACGTTTGTGAGTTATGTGAGTGATTTCACATCCAACACCATTTTTCATCTCTATATGACCCACAAGGAAATGGTCAAGCTGAGGTGTCAACTAAAACCATTGTTAAAATCCTTAAAAAGAATGTCAATGATGCTGGTCGTGACTAGCATATTCAACTCAACCCTGCTCTATGGGCTTACCGCACTAACATTCGTACATCTATAGGAGCCACTCCTTTTGCCCTGGTCTTTGGAGCAGAGGCCATCTTTCCCATTGAGGTTGAAATTCCTTCCTTACAAGTCTCCCTGAAGGGTTTAACTGATGATGAGGAGTATAGACAGTCGCGCCTACACGAGCTAGAGAATCTAGAAGAAAGAAGGAAAAATTCCCTAAACCATCTACAAGCATATCCGAACCATCTTTGTCATAGTTACAATAAGAAAGTCATGGTCAGAAAATTTGACATTGGTAACTTAGTTCTCATGCAGAACCCTAAGAACTAGGCTGACAGAGAAAAACTGAGCAAGTTTGAACCAAACTAGTTGGGTCCTTACATGATCGTATCTTCTTTTGGTTCTAGAGCTTATTAGCTAGCGATGCCAGATGGAGAACAACTGAAAGAGCCTATCAATAGTTTACATCTCCAAAATTTCTACGCATAGCATTAGGAGATCGAGCTAAAAATCATAAAATACAAAAAAATTGAAAAATGGTAAAAAAATCGTTGCCTTGATGAAAACCTGGCAAACAGGCATCTTGGCAGCACTAAAAAAATAAATTAAAAAAATGACAAAAATAGTAAAGAAAAATGATTTTTCCAATAGTGAAAACCTGGAAAATAGGCACTTTGGATGGGTACCATGGTGAAAACTTGGCAAACATGCGCCATGTGTAATCAATCATTGCTCTGCCATCTACTGTCACTTTGTCTAGCTTGGCCCAAGATGAAAACATTTCCCATCATTATCATGCCAATCACCATGACATCATACCCTTCCTTTCATGGTTGATAAATGGTTGACATCAAGTCCTCTTTAGTGTCCATCTGGTACTGCAGGCACACCCTTTTCACGCCCTTTAAAATTGGCTAAGTCTTGGACTTGATTGGGGGAAATTTTTTTATCATGTCACGGTAGTGGATATCATGCGCGGTCTGGGAACATTGCAAAAAGTCCTTAAAAAAGACAAAAACATTGCAAAAATTCCTGAAAAAGGACAAAAACATTGCAAAAAGTCCTAAAAAAAGACAAAAACATCACAAAAAGTCTTGAAAAAAAAACCAAAAATGTAACGTCTTGAAAAAAGACAAAAACATTGCAAAATGTGCTAAAGAAAGACCTAAAAATGAAAAAAAATCCTGAAAAAGAACCACAACAAGATGTCAAACACAGAGTCATCTCTTCCCAAGTCTGTTAGGTCAATCAGGGAAGTCTTTGTCATCCATCTAAACTACGTTGTCTCTACGCATTTGCTATGTAGGCAAGACTCATATTTGAGTCCCCAAGACATTAGGTCAGTCCTTTTGGGTTTGTCAAAATAAAATCATGATGCACTCTTTGGTCATCAAGGCAAAGTCATTGGTCATGTCAAACTACGAGGTCTCTGAGTGTATGATGTAGGCAAGGCCATCTGTCAATGAGCCCCCGAGGCCGCACTAGGTCAGTCCATTAGGGTTCATGGCATTACACTGGCACACATGTCAAAATTTTTTTAGGTCAAAGCAAATCATTCCCAAATGGATAAGATCCTAAAATGAATTATGGCAATCATTTATTTCAATATGACAATCTCAACAACACATCAATCATATCACCATGGAATATCATCCTATACTCAACACAAGACAAATGATCATAACCTGTGAAATTGTCAAATCTTGGTTATCTTTCAGATGTGTCCTTCTGAACAATGGAATCTATCATTTATGCCTTAGGATGTGTCATTTCTAGGCATTGTCACTGTCATTCAACATTTTGAGGGATCCTCTTGACATCTAAGGATCACTCCTCTTGACATCAATATTCTTCATATTTGTCCTTCTGAAGAACAAAATTTTTTATTTATGCCTTAGGATGTGTCCTTCCTAGACCTTGTCATCATTTTCGAGGGACCCCTTTTGACATTTAGGGATCAATCCTCTTGACATCAACATTATTTAGGATGTGTCCTTCCTGAATTTGGAAATTTTTGACATTCGTCATCTTGACATCATCATCAAACCTGACATCTTGACATTAAAACAATGGGTATCTAGACGAATTTAGCAAACACTTGGAACTTGGTTTTTAGCTTTTTACCATGTTACTAGTTTTTCAGCGAGATCCTAACAACAGGATTTAGAGAAGCAACAATGTATCATGATGTTTGTCTTGACTTGTTGACACACATGATTACTAGTTTCTCAGTGAGGTCCTGATTTTGGGATTTAGAAAAACAACGACATATCATGATAAGGGCTCTATTTTTGTATTTTGGAAATCATGCCGCTAGTTTCTCAGGGATGTCCTAGAAACAGGATTTAGAGAAGCAACGACATTTCATGAATTGTCATTCTTGTCTTTTTCTACTTGTGGTTGATTATGACAAAAAGATTGGGGAAATTGTGCTCTTAGTATGAGTTGTGATCATCCTTGTCTATGAATTCTTGTCTTATGTGATGGTATGACCTTGCACACCTTGATCTATGTCATATCATGGTGTTTTTTGGCCATTACAATAGTCTTCCCAATGATGATTAAGAGCAATAAATATTAAAGTCCTATGGTAAAGTTTTGAAGGATTTGGGCTAGGAACTAACATGCATCTCCTTTGGTCTAGTCGTCTTCTCTCCTTCGGTCTGGTCATCTTCTCTCATTAGTTTGGTCATCTTCTCTCATCCATCTCATGATGATATCCTGTGACATGCAAAACATAAGTGCATACGTTCTCATATAAACATTGCATTAGGTCCATACATACATCATCCATAGCATTGAATCATATAACATTTCATTGCATATCACATTCACATTTGCATAAAAATGACATCCATTTAAATAAATACATTATGCATATCATTATTGCCATCATCAAAAAATCAACATAACATATAAATAAACATTGCATCATCATGGAATCATCTCATAAGTAAGCATCATAGGAAATACATGACAACACATACAAATAAGTACCATCATACATCATAAATCAACATCATACATAAGGCATCACATAAATCAAAGAACATCACATAACATAGATGTAGGCCACATCAAAACTACATCATCATATAATATCATCTAAAAAATATATAATGTCACAGGATAGAGTCAACAGATATCCCAAAAATGGAGCTCGCAGGCTCAATGGTCTATACACAATGTGTCATAACATAAAGAAAAGTATAGAAAACATGCCCCTAGGGGAGGCTCTCATCATCCCCTGATGGCAAAGAGTGTGGCGGCTGAGGATCTATGGCTGGCACTGAGATAATGGGTGGACCTATAGCAGTCTCTGTCTGTACAACCAATGATGGAATCATCTCCGCGGTAATGGACACCTATTACATCATTGTAGCCTGACTCTGTGATGCTGACGGATTTTCCACTGGTGGTTGCCTCTATATTGATCTCTACCTTGAACTGGTGGACCCATGACTGTGGCTCAAATGATGACTCGAGGAATGCCTATGTGAGTGGTGGGACCTCTGCCCTGATGTGTGCCCTGAGGAGGTGGATCCTCCTACACTGGTGTGACTCCTGCTGCCACTAGCACTCCCGGATCTATGACCACTGCTTGTCCTCATCTGTGAGTGTGACAGTGTAGGATCTCATTGCTCAGGAGGCACTTCTTCCTCATATAGAGTCTTGTACTACCTATACCTTGTGCTCACCTTGGCAAGCTCACGAGCAATATCCCTAGAGGGCCCTGTACATAATGCTACAAACTCTACAATCCATTGAGCTGAGTCTTGCTAATGGATCACTGCCTGATCCTGCTCTACCTGAGCCACCTCTAGCTCTGCCCGTAGTACCCTAACCTCTACCACACTCTCTTCCATCCTCCTCTACATATCCACCACCCTCTCATCTATCGTGGCATCCTGGGGTTATGTCGACAAGGATGGTATCCCCTCCCCTCCCTCCACCATCCTCCATTTGAGAAGTCTCTTAGCCTCGTCCATGGTGTCATCATCATCACCATCATCCTCTACAGCATCCTCTCCACTAACTCCCTCATCCAGAGGCACATCCATGTCTACATCCTCCTGTTTGGCCTTCTCCTCCTGCCTCGGCTGCTCCTCCTCATGTCTCTCCTCCTCCTATCTCTCCTCCCCCGCCACATCCTCCTCCTGTCTCTCCTCCTTCACTGATGGCTCCTCCTATCTCTCCTCCTCCCCATCCTGCCTCGACTGCTCCTCCTCTTATCTCTCCCCCTCCTCGGCCACCTCTGGGATAGCATCTAGTGCTACTCTCGCCACACGTGGGCACACCCTCCTACCCTATCTCTGACCATCTCTCCTCCATCTCTGGCCATCTCCTCCATCATCCCCATCATCCCCACCCCGACCTCCATCCGTGCCTCCATCCTGGCCTCCATCCCTAACTCCATTCCTACCTCCATCCCTCCCCTAGCCTCTACCCCTAGGACCATCTCTGCCTCCTCGCCTAGCCCTCAATACATGTGGTATGACTGACCTCCTATCCACAGGTGTTGGCCCATCTGGATCTATCAGGGACACTAGTCTATGTGCCTGCCACCATAGGTCATAATTTGTTGTGGTCCCAAGATTTTCAATCCCACCTCTCCATCGCCATGGTTGGGCTCCTATCCCATCGATCTACTACTTAATGAATGCTACTAGAATCACTAGCCCCCAAGTTGCCTCTCTAGAGGACCGAGCATACTCAGTTGTGCCTACAAGTACACCCTGCTGCTCTCCAAACTATCTGAGGACACTCTACGATAGATACATCTCTATGATCAGCTGGCTCTACACTATCTTACCAATCAAGTACCGATACTGTCTACATAAGCTGAGATGGTCCTTCTCATCATCCCACTACTAGCAGTCTTTGTATGGTCTCCAAATGAATGACACCATCATATCAATCTGATGCCACCACCAACCTGCCTCACCCATCCATGTTTTTTGTAACGCACCGACATAGTAGTATGCATAGGGCATCCCCTCGGCCAACTGTGGTCTTTGAATCGGCAAATGAAATATCGCTATGTGCTCCCAGGCTCAAATCATCATCAGTGTGGTTCCACATGATATACTCTCTACCCTCCTATAGACAACCTCATGCAGCTGGTGGTAGAGTGTTCCCAATAAACAAGGGCCCCAAGCATACATGGTCCTGTCCCACCTCATCCCAACTAAGACATCTCTCCAGCCAATAGGGAACCCATGTCCGCAATGATCGGGAATTAATATCCCACCAATCAGTGTTGCCAGGAATGCATCAAAATGAGCATAGTG
Organism: Sequoia sempervirens; assembly: GCA_007258455.2. Taxonomy (NCBI): domain Eukaryota; kingdom Viridiplantae; phylum Streptophyta; class Pinopsida; order Cupressales; family Cupressaceae; genus Sequoia; species Sequoia sempervirens. The sequence continues at coordinate 146,528,572 of VDFB02168118.1, read as the reverse complement.
CTCCGCCATAAACTCCCAGTGGATCTCGTATCCCTGGATGCCGAGTCCTACGCCCTCATCTCAATAGTACGTTGTGAAGGTCTACTGGCCATGGCGAGGGTCATACATGATCCACTCTCCTCGGATCGGAACACGTAGAATGTGGTAGACATCCTCAAGCATAATAGTCACCTCACCCATCGACAAGTGAAAGGAACATGTCTCTGAATGCCAATGCTCACATAACACAATCAGTAGTCCCCTATTTGCCTGAATAGCGGGCATATAGGAAACATAAAACAGAGCTAGTTGCATCAAATGTCGTCGCTCCCACTGGGTTAGCTGATCAGTAAGCTAGAAGGTCGTCGATCTGCTTTCTCGCATGTATATTGGCACAAGCTGTCTCTGCACAAAGGCAAACAACGTGTTAGTACCTTCTAGACAATTATCAATATCATCAAAAGCATTTCAAATTTCAAAAGCATCAGAATCAGCCCTAGTCAAAGTAAACATCAAATGCATCGCGACATGTCAATTGTGTCATCTGGTCGCCCAAATGCGTCACATCAGAGCACTTGCATCACGATATATGACACTTGCATCATTCCATTCAAATGTGTCGTTTCAATAGGCGATTGTGTCGCAAAATGACAATTGCGGCATTCTAACTTTTGAATGCGGCTCAAAAAGGCAAATGTGTTGCAAACCCTCGCCCTGCCCTAAATTACCTTGCAGTTGCATCGTGAAGCATCAAATGCATCCAATGTGAAGTCAAATGTGGCTTATGCACATGCTTATGTGTCGCGACACATTTGTTGTTCACGCTAAAACCCTACTTTTGACATGCAAAACAAGAAAATTACAAAGGGGGTTAGGGGTACATACAGCTGGCTCTGAGCCTTCTAGCCATTTGAAGGTCCACACAATCTCGCCACGATGCTCGGTCACGGGAATCAACATCCTCGTTGCAGTCCTTTTCACTCTAACCTCTAAAAATTTGCAAAGTAAATAGTGGAAATGAATTGACTTTTACCACTTTCTCAACCTATTTATAAAGTCAAAATGGCATATGTCAACTAGGTTATTACTAGAGGCTCATTTGACCAACTTTGATCACCTCGTTGGATATCTTAAACATGTCAAAATCCGAAACCGTCTATGCCATCATTTTTCTGGTCATGAAATTGACTTATCGGGACCCTTTCCAAATTTTTCTAATGTCGACCCAAAATTTGAAAAATTTCTTGAGGGGGCATTGATACTCTATACCTTTACCGGGGCATGGCTTTGACTTATTATCTTTGTCACAATATGACATGCTACATTATGACAAAGAGGGGCAAAATGTAGACACTTAAAAATGACCTAGGCCTGCAAGCTCTATTTTTACCACTTTCATCCTAGCATAATTATGACATTTAATTATGTCCTTGGTCCACATTCGACTATTGATTAAATAATTCATAATTATTTAATTAATTCATGTCCTTTATTCTTCATGATTATTAAATAAATAAATTTTATTTATTTATTAAATACGTCATTAATTGTCTAAGTCTTCCCCTAATTAAATAAATTTCTTAATTTATTTAATTACCTTTCTTCATTCATTTCTTCCTGATTATTAAATAAATAAATTTTATTTATTTATTTAAAATGTCACTAATTGTCATAATTAAATGAATTGATTAATCTATTTAATTATTGATCATCTCTGCTAAATTAAATAATTATCTTTAATTATTTAATTGTCAAAATTAACATTTCTCTCATTTTAAATAAGTTAATTATTTAAAATGATTTCACATTCTTAACTGTCAGTTCATTTTAGTAAATAATCTGAAAATAGATTATTTATTATTTCACAAAACCCATATTTTGAATTAATTTAATTCAAAATGGTAATATTCCTTCAAAAATCAAGTAATCGAGGAGATTCTTGTTTTTTCAAATCTAATCTTCAGTTCAACTCTTATCTTCTTGATTTTCAAAAATCTTTATTTTTGAATTAATTATCTCATTTATTCTCGGTCACCAATCCGATCTTCTTAGATGACATCTCAATCACTCATTTAAGGATTTTTCCCTAACCCTGATTAGGGATTATTAGATTTAATCTCGTCCTCTAATTTTAGGTCTCTATCAAAAGTTGATCTCGTCCATCCATTCAAAATGGAATTTTCTATAAAATGCTATTTTTCTCTCATTTTTGGATTACACACTTAGATTTTATTATTCCGGCGCATTAATATTAGAGTTATTATTTGAGAATCATTTTTTCATAGGCATAGGCATAGGCATTTATTTTAAATCCTTCAAAACTTGTATAAGACAATGTCATAGTCAAAATACTCACACACTCAATCTGAGGGCATCAATCATATGTTGGAAGCTAGGAGATGCTATGGAGGTAATCATGGAAGATTCAAAGAATAGGTATAATCGTTCTCGCTGTTAATTTCCTTTGTACTTCATAGTTCTTTGGGTTTATAGTCTTTGTTGATTTGCTAACCTCTAATGTAACCTAAATTTAACCCTTAGTTACACTTCAATTACACAATTTGACTCCAGAATTCCTCAAAAGACTTGTACTAATGGCCTCAAATTCACTTTTATGGAAACAAGGGAGAAAAAAAAGCTTTGAGCCAATAGTACACATGCCACATCTGAATTGGACAGCTAGAAGACAATATTCCCTTTACATTGAAATTTACATTTTCAATCAGAGGGAATACATATGATACAAAGATTATTTTCATTTGTTGTGAAGAAGGAAACCCACCTTCCAAAAGGAACATGTTGAAAAGAATATCCTTCAAGTTGTTGTATCCCACTTGGCAACACGATAAAATTCACAAAGACAAGAAAAGTAAAAAAAAATTTCCAGTCAACATCCACATCAGTGATCAAACTTACCTTTAGCACTTTAACTAGGATACACGTACTTTATACATTGTAACCTCCAAGGCCAGACCTGTACAATACTTGACTAAGTATATTTGTTCCATTTTGAATTCACTAATCCAATCTAGCTACAAATATTCTTTTCCATTGCTCATATTCCTCCTCAAATGGCCAATTGAATTCAATAATTTCATCCATTTTCTTTCTATAAGGAGCATACTTTTTCATCACTGAATTAGCTTCCTTATAAAAGTCTTTGAGGAAACTAATGATAAAAGATAACTTCTCCAAAGTATCTTTAAGCATATCAATATTAACATCCTCACAAATTAATTTATCCTGAGAAGCAATTGTAGTGTCCACCTAATTCTTCAACATTTGCAAAGGTTTCACTTCATCATGGGCTTGTAGGATGTCAGGTAACAGTGTCAACTCTTCCTGATCATACTTGATCCTTAACTCTTTTATTTTCTGCTCCAATGGAGCAACATACCCATGGGATGGTTGTTCCTTAACATCACTGACAAAATTGTAAGTAGAAAAAACCATTGGATATGTGTCTTCTCGTTGCTTTTCCCCAGCTGCCATCAACTTCAAATCACTAACTCTAGGAATCCATCTATCTAAGAGCGGGGTTCCCAACTCTCCATCTCTTTGAGACATCTCCATTTCTCTCAACATCAAAGAATAATTAGCATGGACATTATTCAATGTAATTTGGATTCTCCTATTAAGGTTCTTCATAATAGTATGAATAATGCTAGCATTATTCTCATGCATTAGACTCCGTGTCTCCTCAAGCAACTTCTTATATTCCTCTACTTGCTGAAATAATTTTCCTTTTGTGGGTTCAGTGGATAGAGTTGCCTCTGATGTACTCAAATTCTCTACTACAATGGAATCCTAACCCATGTTGTAAGGTACAATTTAAAATGAGTGCTCATGTGGAGAAGATTGGGGATGAACTATAGGAGAAACAAGAGTACTATGGCTTGAACTAGCTTCCCCTTGGGACTTCATCATTTCGACCTGTTGTTTCTAGAATTCTTGCTCAATCTCAAGATCAACTACCCTCTATTGAATCTTATTGTATTCTCCTAGAATCTCATGGTACTTGATTCTAAATGTATCCTTTTTACTAGTGATATGCTGAACTATTTCTTTTGTGAACCTAGCAGCATTTACAGTCATATCAATGACTTCTAATGTTGGAGTATTTGCAACTCTCTTTACAATCAATCTGCCACTAAAGTTTGAAAGCTCTGCAACTTTGGGCTTTTTTGAACTAAGAGACGATGACCATATTTCTAGAGCGTCATGTTCCTGACTGAATGTAGATCCCTAAAGTGCCAAACTAGTTTCTTCATTATTTTGAAATAAAGGCTTATCAACCCTTCTTATTGTATCAAGTATCACTGCATCAACAAGATCCCATTCAGGTAACAACAAAACACCACTCTTTCACACAAGTTATCTTCCCTCCTCAGGCATAATCTTCTGAAATGGCTTCTTCATTTCTTACATCACATTGGATTGGATAACATTCTCTAGAAATTTAGGATGTAAAATTCTTTCAATTGCAACCCTCTCAGCATATTCTCTAGCCTTTGCTCTCCATGTAAAATCCATGAATGCTGGTGTTTCAATGAAAGAATCATCCTCCATGAACTCTTTGCAACCTCAACCCTTATATGATCAATATTGCTCACACCACTCAATTCAGCTTTTCCCAATCTTAGGATGCTTGTCCCAGAGCTTGATGCAACTTCTCTCAGGGGAGAAGGAATCCCTTATTGCATATCTTCAGAAGTTATCACAATATCATCTTCATCACTGTCAGGGTAATCCACTACTTGACTCTTCTCTACCCTTTGTCTCTTAATTAGTGGTTGCTTAGAGTGAGGAGAACTTCTTGGAGGAGAATCAATGTCAATTATAATAGGTGAGGATTGCCTAGGAGGCAATGAAACTGATCCAGTTGGAGAAGTTGGTCTTGAACCCTCCGATGCAATAGTGGTTGGCTTTGTCTACTCCTTATTTGTATCCCTTTTCCTAGTATACACCCAAATTTTTTTGGTTGGTTGATAAGAAGGCCTCTCCTCCAAATGTATAGATGGTCCCTCTTTAGTTTCCAAATATTTTCCCTTATCCCTGACCATTTCTACTCTTCTCAACACACCAACAACACTTTCAAAATTTTCTAGTGCATGCATTACCTGGCTAAATTCCCCTTGAATGTTAGGCAGTGGGTTATAAGATGGGTTTTTCCTTCTAATCTTTTCTACAATATGATTGAAGGTAAGATACATAGCCTTCCTTTCCTCTTGCACTTGGAAATGAAAAATATTCCTAATGACATCCTCAGGGAAATAGAAATTGTGAAAAAACACACCCAATCTTCTTTTTACTTTTACTACATGAATGAATCCCTTAGGGTCATGGGTCCTAGGTCAAGCTGTCATCAATTTGTAGGGATTGAGGATATAACTCAAAGCATTCCATTTCCATTTGATCAACACAAAGTCCTCAAATGTTGTGTACTCTAGGAAGAATGAGCCCTTCTTATTTTTTAGAAAGTGACAATCTTGGGATCCAGTCAACTGCCTCATGACTTCTATAAATCCAATCTTGAGTGGTAAATCCCTTGATAGCACAAAAGGGTACATATGAGTCCCATACACCCTAAATATGGTCCTATCTGGATATGGAATAATACCTCCCCAATTATGGGTTATATTTATCGAGTAGGAATCCTCTCCATAGGCCTTAGGAAGTCATGAATTTCTTTAGGGTTCCTTGGTGGATCAAGAACTAGGAGCCTACTTAGTTTAGCTGCAATAACATTATTGAAAACTAGGTAATCAAACTTATGGTCATCCATATCTAGGATTTGGGTCCAACATTGGACAAGTAGTTCAATATCACCATCCACTTTCTTTAGAGACATGTCTTCCCCAAAATATTTCTCTTGCTTGCACAAAATCATATGCATCGAAAGAGAATATCACCAAAATTTTACCCAATGCTTTCCTCCCTTTATCTCAACTAGGCACTTGTGCATGTTTTTTGCTAGATAAGTTGCATAATCATAAACCACATTAAAGGTTGCATACTAAATATTTCCTACCATGTATAGATATTCAATTGGTATGGTTTTAGGTGCATCAAAACCAATAATTTGACACAAGGAACAGTTGGTCTTTCTAAAATAGGGGGTAAAGTAATCCATAGGGAAAGGTTCTTTCTCATTTTTCCCAATCTTAATCCACTTCTTATTCTTCCCATATCCAGATGAAGCCATGTGCATTGCTAACATGGTAGTTTGGAACAAGACTTTGGTATTCTCATATTCCTTTTTTAAAGTATCAATGTCAATAGGGACCATATCCTCATTCCATTCATTCAGTTTGAAAACTTATACAATCTCCTCCTTGGTGATCTTGACCACCTCAGCACCATTATATGTCCTAGCAATTTTGGACATTGGATCATATTTGGTTGTAATATCCTTGACCAGGTCCACATCCACATATACATTTGGTACTACAAGTTTCCACATAACCATGATCCAAGTATGGTAAATAGGATACTCACAATTCTTATTCCAAAACCAATTTCTAAACATTTACCAGCTAGTATAGGGAAATTTAGCATCCTTGATCCAAGCCTTCTTGTCTTGCAATCCCTTGTAAATATTTGGGCCAAAATATATTACAACTCCTTGACTTTCTTATTAGTCAAGGGTTTGAGTTGGTTGAAAATGTCATCAAAGAGTACCCTAGTTGGAGTTTTAGGATGGGGCTTCTATGCTTTAGGATCCATGAATATTTAGGAAATTTCACAATAGACTAGGGTTCTAACAGAAAGATGCTCAAAATCTAATTCCCCCAATTAGCAGCCTAGGGTGCAATTAGAAGACACAAACTTACACAAATTTGGTCGAGGGAAACAATTTTATACAAAATATTAATGCAAAAATTTAATTAAAGAATGTAGGCCAAATAAATCTGAAGAAAGCAAACGTAACCTGCCCTACTTCAAAATAATTCAAAATAAAGCACAGAGTTCAACTTTAATTGTACTCACAACTTTTTGTGTTAACAAGAACCCTAATTTTCTCACGTCATGGCTCGAACACCTTGGCTCAATCTTCTAGTAGCTCTGCGTCTTTTCCTAGTGGATACAACCGCACATATGCCACCTAATCGCAGACCTCACATGTCTCCCAACAAGCATTAAATTAAGGCTACGATGTGTGAGATGGGAAACTAAGATTTAACCATGTTGCTTGTAGGCCATCAATCTCAAATGTACTAGGCATCAGGTATGATGCAAACAGACTGGGCCCCTCCATGGAGAGGACACGTGTCATATAATTGTGAACCTTGAACACCTTCTGGTGGATACTCTTCAACTCCTATGCGGTGTGAGATGGTTGGTCAAGATTTCACCATCAGATCTGACACACCATATTTATGTGCATGCCAATAGAGGCTAACTTAAAATGGGGGCTCGACTAAGTGAATGGTTTTTGACCCTTAAGGCTTATATTTTCCTAAGGAAATTTTCATGAAACATTTTTTGACTTGACCTTAGGTATTAATGAAATGACAATTAAAACCAGGCAATTGACAAACCTAAGAAAAGGGGACTGGTAAAAGGATGCTTGTGATGGCCTGAATGATGACTCGATTAATTGGCGACTGGGTAGAGTAGGTCAATAGGAAATTAAAATGTTCAAGGCTTCAAATGTAAGGGGCCAAGAAGCAAGGTTAAAGAGCTAAAAACCTAAACCCTATCCATAGGAATACATGTGACATGCCAATACCAAGCACAAAATGGGCCTAAAATTTTGAAATTTTAGGAGCTCTATCAATAGACATGATGACATTCCATTTAAATTTCTTGAGAACATAATTATTATGAAATATATACATTTATTTCATTTTTCAAAAGTCAATTACAATAATTGGTATCAAGTATGTGGGTATGTGCATGATCATGATGGGCCAAAAAGTGGCAATATGATGGGTATGTGGCTGACGACCTTTCTTTTACCTGAAATTGATGAAACAAAAGGGATTTTTAAAGGAGATTCTTAGTTTTCCACCAATATAAATTATGCTTTACTTTGAATTTAATAAGTAATTATTATTCATCTTCTATTCAAATTACAACTAAATTCCTGATTGATAGATTGATTGAAAAAAATCTATAGCTTTCAAATGGTATCACATTTTTTGAATCCAAAACATGCCTCACATTATATGATTCACATACTATAGGATTAAAGAAAGAAAAATTGAATTTCATGAAGTTTTGACCAAGTTAAGGTGGTCAGACATAAGAGTTTTTTATATTTTTTAAAAGTTGTAATAAAAATTTCATAATTAATTATTTACTTGAAAAAAAATTACAAACAAATATGCATAACATTTGGACATGAGTCCTCTACTTATATCTAAAATCTTATAAAAAATAATTATCATTTTATTGTAGTTAGGGTGGTCAGATAGACACCTACTTATTTTTTCCCTAAAATTTAAGTACTACAGCATTGAAATTTCAAATTTTCACCAAATAGATTTCTCTTATTTTTTTAAAAAACCTAGTAGTCTAGAAACTAGATTCAATTTTCTACAAATTCTATTCTTACATATTTTTGAAATAATATAGGTAACTTATTCAATTTTTTTTGCCGTGACTTAAGGGCTTGTTTTTTCCATGATGATCTTGCACATACCCATATCTTAGATAGAGAATATATGTTATTGTTGTTCTAGATGGTCTATTTCTTACAATAGAAATCCCCTTTTCTTGGATAAATATTTCCATACAAAAGGTTGGGGTGTTAGATAGCATAAAAGATTACAGACATAAAGGAAATGACTACACATATAAAATTTATTGTGTAACATAATAGCATTCCAAACATAGTATAAAATCTTAAAAATCTTGTAATTCCCTAGTAAGGTGCCATAACAATATTTTTGGTCAACACTTCTTTTAATTTCTAGTTTGTATCGATTTTTTCTATAACTAGGTTTTTTAACATATAAGTTTTATTTATCTATTTTATCCATGCAGTATCTTTCAAGTTGATTGCATACATTTCACCATCAAAAAATATAAGAAGAATCAAGTTTGGATAACAAGGCCTTTTTCAAAGCATAAAATAGGGGTTATACTTCATTGTAATCTTGAAAATGAAAGCGTTATGTAGAACACCTAAAATACTGAGATGGGGAGTGAATTAGTATTCTTTTAAATCATTTAAATATTTAAACATCCAATACTCATAGCATATTCAATTTCCAATAATGAATGCAAGCATGAAGACAACCAACAACATCACATAACACATGAACATCAAGTTTTTACATGGAAAACCCAAAATGGGAAAAGCCATGGTGAGGATTACCTGACAATATATTATAAGTGGTCATAGTATATTAAAAAAAAAATCAGTGTAGGTGGACTCACTATCCAAGTTGACTCACTTCCCACTAAAAGAAGAAATAGATAGAAGATATTGTGGCACATAGTCAAGTTTTGAACTATTACAATTGCATCTAACATATGCATGAATTATAGTTCCATTGAAGCTCAAAATATAGACTTTACACACTTCATACTAATCTTAATTAATACCTTTCTCTACTCTGCCTTCACTCTATATTCACATAATTCACATCCACAAACTATTATCATATTTCACACCACACAAAATACTAAAAATGAACCTTCATATATTTTTGCTTCACCTACAACATCAATTAGGTTGGCCTAATTAGATATAATATGTAAAATATAACTTTTTAGCTCAAGATCTATACATACATGATTCACACCAAGATTTAATACTCATAAAAAACCAAAATAGGTTTGAATGGACCCAAAATAGCACCCACACAATGGATCAAAACAAATTCAACCTTTGCAGCACACAAGACTCATTAGGTTAGCACCAGTAATGACCTAATAACAAAATTTTCCAACTGTACACCCACATTCGACCACACAAACCTCAAAAAATTTATGTCATCTAGAATACACACTCTGTTGAAATTTGTTAACATCTACACAACACCATAAATCTAAATTCCAATATATAGAGAAGTGCAGATTCACCAAAATAGATGCACTAGATTGGAAAACACTTATTACTGTCAAGTCGATATACTGTCAGTCATAATTTAAACACTAAGAGCCAAAAAAATATAAAATTATGGATTTAGACTCTACTAACAACCATCAAAATTATCCCAAAAATTTAGAGCAAGAACTTATACATCAGACCAATGTAGACCCAAAAACTAGATGTCTGCACATAGAGTTACTTGTATTTCATATCAACCATCTTTTCTGGATGGAGTCACCAAAAAAGTAACCCTTCTACTTTCTCTAACTTGTTTGGGCCCTTCTTGTGATTATAGCTTAATGTTTCCTTGATTTAATGTTGTAATGTGGATAACACATTCACATTAGGTCTTGGGCCCTTGTGAAGTAATAGGATTTTAACAGTGCCTTGCAAAAGTGTTGTGAAGTGTTGCAACACACTTTCACACTTTTCTAGGGTTTTATCAATTAAATAAGCATAATAAATATAATTTTAATCATAATCAAATTTAATCTTTCCTTATTTGGAGTGTTGTAAAGTGTTGTAGCACACTTTCACATTCTTCTAGGCTTTTCATTAATAGTTGGGATTTATTATGCTTTTGGCCCTATTTTGCATCCACAAGCCTCATTTATTGCATCTTTTTTAGGATAATCTTGACACCAATCGATAACCAATAATAATTTATCTTTTTTTTCTTGTGTGGCCTAGATTTAGTGTCTGGGACTCATTCACCACCTTGGGCGAATGAGTCCCGCCTAGGTCTTTTTGGCCTCGATGTAGGTTTCACACATTTCTAGACAGTTTTTCTTTTTCGTCCCATACATTATGTGTAATGGGACTCATTCGCCACCTTGGGCGATTGAGTCCCATGTGACCAAAATTTAAATTTAAATCAAATTTCTGGCAATATTTTATTCTCCTAGATCTCATGTCAGGTTGTAGTGTTGTATTTTCTAGAATTCTTGCATAATTAAGTGTAAATACAAGGTTCTTTCACTCATATTCACACCTAGCAAATTTTACAAGCATTCAAGAGTTCACAAGAGCATTTGAGCATTCAGAAGAGCTTTCAAGGCATTTCAAGGGAAGTTTATCAAGCATTCTAGAGCATCTTCAAGTGTCACTCATCATGTCAAAGATTACTTGCATCATGTTGTTTTAGAGCTAACAATTGTAGTGTAGGTTTTGTGATTCAAGCAAGTTCTTTGAATTCAAGATCTATCAATATCAAGCAAGATTCAAAGTCTACATCCATTGGATCCACTACTTACATGTTTGTAGCACCTTATTGCAATATTTTTGTGAGTTTCAACATTATATTTTGTTCATTCATCATTCTCTCTCCATATTTCATTCTATTTCAAGGTTTAATTACCAACAAGGGGTTTGACCAAGGAAAACCCCTATTCACTAACCCCACAACATTTTTCCCTCTTCTTGTGTGTGATTTGCAAAGCTAGGTTGCAGGTTTTCCAAGAAGCAAAGTTGGAGAAAAGTTGTCAAATCCCTAAAGTTTTCAAAGTTGTCATCAAGCCTTGGAAAAGTTTGGAGAAGGTCTACAGGTGGTATTTTGTAGTTTTTGATCCATAAACTAATCAAAAAGAGTATAGCAGACCAAGAGGCACAAAATCCACTTTAGAATTTCTAGAAAAGTAGAAGTGGACTGATTCACTACTATTGGTGAATGAGTCCCACTATACAAGCCTGATCAATATTTTTGTAGATTTGGATTCCCTTTTCGCTGAAACCTATTCCCACACATTTTCCCATAAACTGGACTAATTCACCCAGCCTAGAGAATGAGTCATAATCAAAATAAATAGTATACTTTTTAGTGATCCATACCTCCATTCCATCTTCTTGAGTCTTCCAGGTGCATACTTCCAGCCTCATATCTTTTTACCGTATTTTGTTCACTTGATTAGGTCATTTAGATTTAGTTTCCATATCACATTGTGTTTTACATCTTCTAGGCCATTTTGGATTATCTTAATTTCATACTATGTTTTCCAATTCATTATATTTTCTAAGTTTACACTTGGTGGTGAAGCCCTCATTAGCTATCATTCAATCCCCAGGATAGCCCTATTGCTAGATTTTAATCTCCTTTACATTGAGATCTCTAGGGTTACCCTTGAGTGGAGCCTCTTTGAAAGTAGGTGTGAATACATCATACATTCATCCTCATTCCCCCATTTTCATCGGTTCCATTTTGGTGAACCCACATTCAGGACATCATTATTCTGATTTCGAGTGCATTTACATCCTAGATTTAGCTTGCATTAACATTGCATTAGGTTTGCATTGGTTAATTTGCATTCTAGAGTTTCAATTCTTGAATTAGTGAAAAGATCATTTAGCTTAAATTATTGCATTTAATTTCATTGAAAATCAGTAAAATTCTGCATTTACATCTCAAATTTGCATCATTAAACATAGAAATCCTAAAATTCAATTGAATTTTTTTGAAAATTTTCAAAAAAATTAGTATCTGGACTCATTCACCACCTAGGGAAAATCAGTCCCTTTGCATAATTTTCATACATTTTTTGGAATTTATAGTTTAGTTTCTGAGTTTCTATTTGTTGTTTCTACATTTTAGTTTTACTTTCTAGAATTTTAGTTATAAGCATTTCATTCTTATTAGTTTGCATTGCATTTACATTCACCCCACATTTAGTAGCCTTTGCATGATTGTTTGGTGCTTATTGCTAATACCATAGTGAGAAGAAGTTTGAAACTCATTTCATCCCATGATAGCACAATAATTGTGGATCTTGGGTTATCTAGAGCTTCCACTCCTAGTATTGACACTAATACACTAGGCATGGATAACACTCTTAGTAACTCTTTTCCTTCAAATAGCATGTAAGTTGAACCAATGAATGATAACATCTCACAAGAAAACATAATTCACATTCATGAGGACCTAGTAAACTTACAACATGAAGTAACCCTTGAAAAAATTTCAACCACTACAATTCCTACAATAGAAAACATTCAACACATAATTCAAAGGGACAATGGCCTTGACCTCATGAAAAATGTAGTTCGAATATTTGGCAAGCATCTTTCCTCAACCACTAGTTGTACTCTCCCTACAAGCAATGTCACAAGCCAAGGAGGAACTCAAATTGCTCCTCCCTCAACAATTTACTCAATACCTACCTATACCAACCCTCAAGTCACAACAACATTGCAACAAGTTAGTAATGCGATTCCTTCCCTAGGTATTCTTGCTAGCAAACCTAGTTCCTATGTGGCATCACACATTATATCTCCTACCTTACTACCTTTAAGCATTCCATTCACTTTTCCTACAACCACATACACTCCATCACCACTTTCACTTCCATCTCATAACACAAATTTTCCAAACTATTTCATCCCTTTAAAAGAAAATTTCCACCATAAACCAGAATCAAAATAGTCCACCTACATATTATGTCAAAAGTAGTCCATTATGCTTAGAGATATTGTGAACACCGATGACACAAGGTGTAGAGGTGCCTAGATTTGAGAAATATGGAGGGAGGGGATATCCTTCTAACCATGTTAATGCCTACACTACCTTATGTAGTGACTTTGTCCTTGATGATAAATTGTTGGAAAAACTTTTCCCTTGGTCCTTGAAAGATACTGACTTGGAGTGGTTCTCTTCTTTACCGAACAACTCAATTTATTCATTCAATGAACTTGTTTATGCATTTGTTAACCATTTCCAAGTGCTTATGACTCCCAAGATGACCTTGGATGATTTGATGAGATGCAAGCAAAAAGACGAAAAGATAACTAATTTTATCTCACACTACCAATCTATTTATTCCCAAATCGTTTAGGTCCCTGACCCACACCTTCAAAAGGTGTTCATAGAAAATTTGCAAAGTAAAATTCAAGACAAGTTGACCATGATGAAATTCCCATTCTTCATGCACCTATGCACTACCCTCTATGATTATCAAAATTCGGTTAGTAGTCAAGATACAATGTCCACTTCTATCCAAATTAAGAGATCCAAGCCCACAAACAAAAACAATCCCCAACCTTTTAGAAAAAATAAAGGGTTTCTTCAGTTTAACCCTCCTCAGAAAACCACTCAAAATTTCAACAACCAAGTAGTCGTTGTGAAAGCCATGGTACCCTTTAGCTATGGAGATCTGAAAAGACAATTCAATCCCTTGCCTGATACCCTTCATAACACAATGTACCAACTTTTAGAACAAAAAATGATTACCTTACCACTCATCAAAACACCTAACCTTAATAATCCTTTACCCCTAAGCTTCAAATCAAATTCTTATTGCCACTATCATCGACAAAATGGATATGACACAAAACATTGCAAGTGTCTTAAACACCTTGTGCAAGACCTCATTGATTCCGACCATCTATCCATTGGAGGTGTTAGTGATCAAGGAAATAAGTCTGTTTCCCATCCTAACCAAAATTTGTAAATTTTCACCAACCCAATGCCCAAGCATAATATTTCGTTTGTCAAACCAAGAGAAACTACAAAGAAGGATGTGATGAATATTGATACAGATGATGAATTCTAAATAATTTTATCAATGTCAATCCAATGGATGAAATGGTAGGAATGATAGATGTCATCCCTCATAAGGGCTGACCTAAGAGCTCTCTTGACATTTCTTTCCGCTCTAAGGATATAATTAAAAATTTGATCGATGGTCCTCTTTACATAGCTAGTTGTATCTATGATATGCCCACTAATGTGATATTAATAGATCCTACCTATGGAGAGAACGTGATCACTGAGGAATTTTTAATTTTGCGTGAACTTTACCGAGATGAATATGATAAACTAAAAGCATAGATAAAGACACATAATGGTTTTTCTTTCCCTATGATAGGATTGATCACCTTACCATTGGAGATAGGACCAAAAACATTATATGTCACATTATCTATCATCCTGCAATCGGACCAATTTCATGTGAAGCTAGGCCACCCATGGCTTGACTCCATGAAATTTGTCCCTTTGATTGTGCATAAATGCTTAAAGTTTCCCTTTGAAAATGAAATATTCAATATATACCATAGCGGCTTTAACCCCTTGTCATCTAAAGGAAACTTTTCCCTAGATTCCTTTTGGCTTGAGCTCATGGAACCTATAAAGCCAAGAGAATACTTGTTTTTCTTGTCCTATCAAAAGTTCAAGGTAAAGAAGATAGCTCAACTATCTCTCCAAAACAAGTCCCCATCCACATCTGAACCTAGCATCCTTGATGAAACCATGCTTGAACCTAAACAAGATTCAAACAACCAAGATCAACTAAAAATAAAAACTTCACCTACATCCTACAAACAACTAAGAGAAAATGAAACTAACCCCATCACACCTCCTAGAATAAAAAAAATTTAGAAAGTCAAAGAGAAAGTGATTGAACAACCTCTTGTGGTTCCTTCTGTTCCTCCCCTCAGGGAAGAAAATCAACCTATGGTTAATCAACCCACTCATACAAAAAAGCAACTTGAGAAAAAACCCAAAATAAATAGAGGTTCTAGATAGTGTAGGCAAAGACATTGTACCTTTGCTCATAGGTTACACAAAGAATTAAAAAAAGAAAATCAAGATCCAAACCTGACTGAAGCAATACATGATGACCCTCCTCCCCAGCCAAAATTAGAAAATTCAATGCAACCTCCACAACAAGAGTTGATCTTTTTCATGGAAATTATGCTTCGACCTCCTATTGTGATTAACTTAGATGATGATGATGATGATGAGGTTGCTAAAATTGATGAAGAGGTGCATTATGAACTAAATAAATTTTTCTCCTCTTTGATGAGATTAAATGAGAAATATCTAGGTGCTTCTCCTAGTTTGGAACTTTCTCTTGTCCCTTTGGCTAGTTTCCCACCTTTAGTATACACAGAACATGATTGGGAGGTAGATGACTTGCTCATAGGTTGAATCATATTTTCCTTACTAGGCTTTTTAGTTTATTTTTATTTGTGTGTGATTGCATGTGTGTAATGTGATCCCCCTTGAAATTTTTTTTATGTTCTCTCTTCATGATATTCCTCTATTTGTACCTTCATTATTCTTTATGTCATCCATCACTTTCACTTTTTAAATCTTTATCTTTTTTTTGTGTTTTCCTTTTTGGGATGGCATAGGGCCTTGAGACATTCATGTCTCCTTCATGTTGACCCAAAAGGATTTATTTTTTCCTTTACCTTTTTCTTTATTTCTCTTTTTCATTTATCTTGTTTTTTTCTTTCAGGGATGATGCAAGGCGTTGAGACACCCTATGTCTCATCCATGTTGACCGAAAATGATTTTCTTTTTCCTTTTTTCCTTTTTAGTTTCTCTATTTTCATTTTTCTTGTGTTTTCCTTTGGGGATGAAGTAAGGAATTGAGACATTCATGTTTCTTCCATGTTGACCCAAAAGGTTTTTCTATTTTTTCACTCTCTTTCTATCATTCTTCAAGTTCTATGTGTATTTGAGGGATGATGACAATTCCAAGCTCTATAAAATCATTGTAGAAAACAACATACTGACCCCAAATCCATAGATCCCTTATGTGTTTGGTGTTTTCATTTTGGGGGTGTGAATGGTGGATCTAGACCTGCACAAATAACAGACACAAAATTAGTCAATTATGCAAATCAAAACCATCATTCCCCACAAGATTCATTTGAAGCATGAAGAACAAGAAAAAATAAAATAAATAAAATAAAAGCTAAATAATCTTGCTCAAAACACTCAAAATCTCAATCCCATGGGAGAATTGGTGTTGTTTCAATGTGGAAAATAGCCCTTTCCTAATTCCTAGTCAATCTTGATGATGAACTTTGATGAAAATTGATGCTCCTTGATCAAATTTCTCCATAACCTAGCTATGAAATGATGAAAAACTATGAAAATGGATGACAATGGATAAAATTTTCACAAAGACCTATAGATAATGACTTTGCTTCAAGTTGTGGATCCCAAATTAGTGAAAGAGCCTTCTATTTATAGAAGAAAATGATGGAAGAATGAGAAAAAGGGATCAATGTGGGACTAAACATGAGCCAATGGTATTGTGCCACTTGTCAACATGTTCGTGGAGAGGAGTGGATCACATTTTGATGAATGTGCCCATAAATGCCATTAGGTGGATATTTGAAATTGGAGAAGTGACATGTTGGAGGGAGAAGAAAGAAGAATTAATGCCACTTGGCTCAAGAAAGAGGACATGTAAGAGGCCTTTAATGCCTTGTTGGATGGACAAGTCCTTTTGGGAGGGAATTTTCAAATTTGAAGAATATTCCAACTTGATTCCCTTTTTGAATGAAATAGAGGAATTTATAAATCAACTAAATTGATTTACTTGTGCAAGATGTAAAATCTAGAGGATTTGATGGATTAGTGTTAGGATTAATCATGATTTGATCAATTTAGATGGAGATTTAGCTGATTTGACACTTTGACTTATATATTTGGATTTATTTAAATCAAAATGAGAGGAAAACGAATATTAGTGATTTAATTAAATAAATTTGATCTATTCAATTAAATAAAGAAATATTAGAAGTTAATTAAATAAAATTGATTTATTTAATTAAAGAGGAGAATATGATGATTTAATCAAATAGAGATTAATTTATTTAATTGAAAGAGGACATTAGGATTAATTAAACAAGATGATTTATTTAATTAATAGAGGATAATTATTTAATCAAATAAAATTGATTTATTTAATTAAAAGATGAAATATGATGAATTTAATCAAATAAATATTATTTGATTAAATGGTTAGTAATGAAGTGATTCAGAATGAATTGGTGTTAGTAAATCAAGATCAGGTGCATGGGATCAATTAGTATATTTTACGAGTCTATCTTTTACCCCTCTTTGAATCAATGTACCTACTACGTTGGTTTAAAGAATAACCTTACTGAGATCAAAATTCAAAAAATTTCAATTTTTTCAGATGCCCCACTGTTGACCCAGTGCAAGGATTACACTAGTATACTACCCTCTTGAGAGATTGGATGAAAATTTGGATTTTTGGGTGATCTCATAAAAAAAGAGGACAAGCTTCTTGACATGTCCAGAAAAGCTCCAAGATGCTTGAAACTTGCCAAAACGCAAGAAAAAGACTTGAAATGAGCTTCAGTTGGGAAAAAACAGGGCAGGGGTACACAACCATAGTTTGACGGCTAAACATTGTAAAATTCCATACTTTTAATGCTTAAATAACCCTCGAGGGGTCACTTTCAATTCATTTGAACACTCAAGCTTTTAGAATTTTTATTTTTGATCTTTGACCTTCATGCAAGATGCACAAAGTGTGCTTCCTCAACACATTTCCAAGTGAGTGCGAGTCTACCAACGACTTCTAGGCGTAGGACCACCGGTATGTGACCCTAACCCAACTTGTTATTTTTATTTTTGTGTGCATTTAATAGGGTTTTATAGTCAAACTTGTCTAGGGACACTGTTTAGCACCGCTGAAAGGGTAGAATCAATGACGCTAGGCCTCAAACTGCACTACTATTACCACATGTGACACCACATTGTAGTTTAGGTTTAGGGTTCAAACTCCAAATGGTAATGCATATACAAATGGAACTACTACGATCTAATTAGGTCATTAGGGTTTCTGAGTCAAATAGCCCCATAGTCAAATAGCGATGTCACAGCCTAATTTGAAATTTGGGGGTCCTAGTGGCACAGTTTGGAGTTTCCAAACAGCGACGCCTTTGCAAATACTGACACCTTTGCTATTTCAATTGCAAAAACCTCAAACGAGATCCAATTTTTTTTATGAAACTTGACGCTATGGCTTTATTGGTGCAAGAGAACACATAGCCTACACATTCACATTAGCATTGGTCCTTAGTGCTTAGTAGATTGACCGAATTACATGAGTTGCTTCAGGAGCACCTTGGAGTGATTGGTCTATGGTACATTGTGTATGCACCTACCATTAAGACTCACTTAGCCATGATGACCGCACTAGCCGAGCAATGGCACAGTGAGACATCTCTCATCTTCCCACCAATGAGGCGACCATCACATTGGATGACATCTGGTAGATTTTATGATTTCCCATCCATGGTGAGAGGGTTAAATATGACCTGGATGCCGAAACAAATGTGTGCTATGAGATCATGGGGATGGATGAGATTTTCTTCTCAAAGGGTTAGATTGAGCTTGAGTGCTATAGAGGTCGGGTGTTGACATTTCAACTAATTGTGGCAGCCATTATTTTAGAACTTGTAGCTCCAAATTGATGGGGAAAGTATTTCAGTCTAGGATGGGGTCTAGCTTGGGAGTGGATGCTCTTTAGGAGGTGCTGCTTTGCTTGGGGACTAGTGATGTTGGCCTCACTTTATCATGATTTGCATGACTTTGCATATTGTGACAATAGATCCATTAGAGTCAGGGTCACTCTTCTGCACATCTGCGAATGGGAGCACATAGTCATGCTTAGAGCAAGAGTCATAGTGATTGGCGTAGAGCCCGATGACCCAATAGTTTGGCAGTATAGGGGGTGCCTGAAATTCATGCACATAGGATGGCCTAGCATTCCTCACTCATAGAGGGTGATTGATGAGATTACCACATTTACATGGAGGCCTTGTTTAGGGATGCCCACATGGTATGACAATGTACAACAACTCTTTTATGCGAGGTAGGATCAGCTCATGTAGGGATGTGAGCACACTATGATTGAGTGTTACTTTCATGATCAGGTAGTGAGATGATTCAATGATGTCTAGGATAGGATAGATGATTAGTATGTCACCATTTTTGCAAGGACTACACTAGAGATGACATGGGGTTAGACGATCCCACCAGAGGATGCAGTGGATAGCTTCAGATAGTTGGTATCCAAACCTTGGACCTATGATTAGGAGCAGGTAGACCCAAGGACTACACAGGCCTACGATGACTGGTTTAGGTCACTAGTCTAGTTAATAATGCAAGGTATAGTTCTTCCATAGCGGAGACCCCGAGGCTAGACACTAGGGTGAGGGAAGGGATGAGGAGGAGGAGGAGACAAAGAGGAAGATGAAGGAGGAGGACCACCTCCACACCAACTAGGGCACAAAGATTAGGGAGACGAGCATCACCAAAGAGATGCCCCTAGGGACCAACAACCTCCTGTGAGGGACCAACAACCCTTGCAGAGAGATCAACCATTGCCGCCACTACCTCTATCACCCCAGCCTAATCAGAGGGATGTTTTGATTTAATAGCTCTAGGCTCGGGTGTAGACTTTGACAATAGAGAGGGACCAGGCAAGGCAGCAAGTCCAGGACCTTACAATAGTGTGAGGTCAGGAGAGGCAGTAGATACAAGCGACCGAGCTACAGTTAGCACAGGAGGTGGGAAGACGACAAAAACAACTAGAGAGCATGGTAGTGACATCTTAGAGTAAGACAGTCCCGACACAGATCTATTCAGAAACAATGAGAGAGGCTGAGTATTATCAGTTTCATTATTGGCAGGAAATGCCTCCAACAGCTTGGGTGGCAGATTTCTCTTTGTAGATAGGGTACATGTAGGATCAACCTGGGAGATAGTCGGGTGAGGGGAGAAGCCATCAGGGATAGCCCACACACATTTTTCATCAGTGACAATATTCTTTTTGAGAGCCACAAGCTCTATTTTTGATAGCCCCATGGGCATTGTATACATTTGATTTATACACATGACACTTGATCCTAATTTTGTACCATGATAGTTATATTATTGATATTTATATTATATGATTTGATTATGAGATGTGTCCTATTTTATTTATGCATTTATGGATGGATGTATTTAATTTCTTATATGCGATGTGATTTCATGATGTGACTCTATACTATGTGATGCGATGTTTATGTTTATGGATGGATGGATACATTTCCTTTTCAGTATCTTTTATATGCACTTTTTATGGATGTTATGAATGCAAATATAAATGATATGCAAATAATTTTGATATGCTTAGACTAACAGATCTATATTATTCACCTAATGGATGATGATATTGTTATGATCATGAGATGTATGAGATGTTATGACATATTCCTATTCTTTTTCAGTATCTTTTCCATGTATGATATGATGATGCATATGATATGATGTGATGATGCATATGATATGATGTGATGGTTATTATATGTTTATGCAAATGGATGATATGATGATGTTTATATGCTCATGTAATGCATCCAAACGTATGGTTTATGAGATGATTAGAATAACCAATCTATATTATGCAATGATGAAATGCAATGCATGTGAGATGATTAGTGTTTCCTATATGATATGATATGATATGTAGTATGTTAGTTTGTGTATGTAGGATGGATGCATTAGTGATGTTTTTGATTAACTTTCATGGTGCCATGTTAGCATAGAGAGAAGAAAGAAGAAATGGGATGAAGACAAGAGGATCCAACAAGTCCATGATCAACAATACCTTATTAGGGATGATGATTTTCTTATCAGGAATTGGGATTTTAAAAGGGCTACTTACCTTATGTTTGATAACACACATAGGAACGATGCATCAAGGTATAAAGAACCAAGATGGCATTGCACCTAGTATGATGGACTTTGACTCGACAATCAGATAGGAGTACTCCTATTCACACCTAGCATATGAAACCTCATTTAAAATGTAGTTCATATATTCCAAACATCTTGGACCAAAACATAGAAAGGAAAGCCTTCCTATGTGCTCAACAAGACACCTAAAACATCCTCCCTACACCCAAAAAAAGCACACATGGCCAAGGTTATATTTCAAGAATATCCAACAAGCAACAGATAAAAAGATAATGATCATTTCCCCATTCCTTTTTCTCTAAATCCCTTTGTTTGGGACATCATCAAGAGGTCATTGGAATGAGCACAATAAGATAAGTCAAAAGCCAAAGATCAAGTAAAAAAGCATGCTAATGTTCTTCATACCGCTAGCCAAGACTAAACTACAGTGATGCCTGATGTTGATGTCCATTATAGGAAGGATGCATCTTAGGACATGATGTTATCAGATGGTTTGGGATAAACTGGATGATTAGCTATTAATACCAAGAGTTGACCACTTGTTTACTTATTGACCTAGACATGAGACCTTAATGCTTTGAGTTTTCACTTCTAACCTGCTAGACTTGTTTCCAACTATTTTACCAAAGGTTGAGGGTGATGATTGATTTATTATGAGTGAAAGTTTACTGTAGGTGTAAGTGAGATGGTATGGATGGATTTTTTCAAATATTTGGATGTTTATGGTGTTTTTGGAAATATTTTGAGGCCTTTTTTTGTATTTTTGAGATGTTTTACAAAAGTTTTGATTTCAAAATTTCTAATGTTTTGGGGTTTTATGAGATTTCAACCAAGAGACTAACCTAAAGACCTATCCTAGGGGCCTTAGGGACTAATAAAAAATTAACCTTGCCTATGTTATACATGCAGAGACCACGTAGTTCGACTGACATAGACTTGTTTATTGATGAGATACAAAAAAATGGATTACTAGTTTATTATGACAAACTCCTAAAGGACTAACCTAAGTGTCTCAGGGGAAGATCAAAGATCAACATTACCTACGTTTAGAGCTCAAAGACCCGTAGTTTGACAAGATGACTTTTTTTTTTTGAATTTTTGATTGAATTTTTACCTATTTTCATATTTTAATATGATTTGAATATTTTTGGATTTCCTCGATTTTATGAATGTTTTTGGATTTTCAAATTTTCATTTTTTTTTCTTTATATTTTCTGATTGTAAGGGAGACTTCAAGAATATACATGAATCCAATCCAATGAGAACATGCCCCCAATGTGATGCAATAGACTACTCGATATAGGAAATGACAAATTGATCTTAAGAATGTGAGTAGTACTAGGAGGATCATGATACAAACAGGACCAAGCTATGATGTAGATGTAGATGGGCTGATGGATGAATCACGATGGAAGTGTGATGGATGAATGTTGCAAAACAAACTCAGGGATCATGGTAGATGGGAAGGTGCTTATTTACACATGGCACTTGTTTTCCGGTTTTCACCAAGGTACTTTCCCAAAGAACCACTAAAGTGGTTTTTCATTAGAGGACAATTTTTCTCTTCTTTTTTTTAATCCTTTTTTTTTTAATATATTTTTTGAATTTTTTTTTGTATTTTTTTTTTTATACGTTGGAAGATTAGGCATAATTTTTTTTGAGATGGGAGCTATTCATGGGATCCTATAGAGGTTCTCCTTTATGCATTGATAGCTAATATTCCCTTTACTTGTAGCTTACTGTGATGATGAAGGGTCCCAACCAATTAGGTTCAAACATGCCCTTGCTATCTAGATTTGGAACATTTTTTTATTCTCCTTCAACAAAAGTTCTCTAACTTGGAAGGTCTAACTCCTCATTTTCTTATTGTAACTCCGCTTGAGATGGTTTTGGTAAACTAGAAAATGGTTTAAGGCATCCATGCACCACTTATCCAATAATTACAACTTGTTTAACCATGATACTTGGTATTCTTCATCTGTGATGAGGTTCTGTAATGATATTTTCAAGGATGGGAGCTCGATCTCAATGGGGAGTATGGCTTCTGATCCGTAAACCAAGGAGAAAGGGGTGGTACCTGTTGGTGTGTGGATGCTTGTTCGGTAGGCCCATAAGGTGGGATTTAGCTACATGTCTTAGTCACAACTAACATCATTGACTATTTTCTTGAGAATTTTCAGGATGGTCTTATTGGTAGCTTTTTCTTGGCTATTTCCTTGGGGGTAGTATGTAGTGGAAAAGCGATGTTGGATTTTGAAATTTTGGCATAGGTATCAAACATCCTAGTTTTATAAAGGTGTCCCATTATCTGAGATAATGGCTTGAGGGACACCGTAGCGAAAAATGAGGTAGTTCAAGATGAACTTGGATATCTACTTTCTTGTGATATAGGTCATGGGAATGGCCTTTACCCACTTTGTGAAGTACTCTCTAGTGGTGATGATGAACTTATGTCCACTGGATGAGGTGGGGGTAATTTTTTAGACAAGATCGAGCCCCCATTGTGAAAAGGGCCAAGGCGTAACAATTGGTTGGAACTCCTAAGCTAGCACATGGATGAGATCCCCATGCTGTTAACACTACAAACATCTTTAGACATAATCATGACCTTCCCTTTCCATTGTAGGCCAATAGTACCCAGTCCTAAAAAATTTCTTAGCCAAGGTCATACCACTCGAATGTGAACCACAAATTTCATTATGTATCTCAGCTAAAGCATTCAAAGCTTCCTTATCAGTTAGGCATCGTAAAAGGGTTCCTCCAATGCTCCTACAATATAGGGTATCTCCTAGGATGACAAAATGAGATGAATTTTTGATAAAGGATCTTTTCTTATTTGGGGTTATATCTGCGAGGAGGACTCCTATCCTTACTATAGACACGTAAAATATACGGATTGACATCATGCATCTGATCCTGACTTATTAGCATCATTTCTTCTTGAATCATCCCTCAGTCTAACCATTTAATCAAATTCCCCTATCTGATTAAATTCATCAATATTCATCTCTTAATTAAATAAATCATTTTATCTAATCTCTCTTGTTAATTAAATCAATCCATCTGATCTAATTATCCCTATTGAATTAAATAATCAGTTTATTTGATTAAATCTCTAAATTATGTCCATTAAATTAAATAGATTAAAACCTTATTCGATTTAATCTAACACCATCCCTTTTAATTAAATAAATCAAAATCCTTATTTAATTAGCCTCGTATCATATTCCTCTCTTATTTGATTTAAATAAATCCATAAATTTGAGTCAAATAGGTCACATCATCAAATCTCCTATTAAATTAATTAACCCTTGATTAATTTAATCCCATTTCATGTCACATCCTCTAGATAATGCAAGTTGCACATGAAAATAGATTTAATTCATTTATTAAATCTATATTTTCCTCACAAGGCATCTTTTGGAATATTCTCTCAATTTGAATTCAAAAATTCCATGTCAACATGTACATCCAACAAGGAAATAACTTCATCTTACATGTCCTTTTCCTTGAGCCAAGTGGCATTTATGGAACTTTCCCTTCCCTCTTGCATGTCATTTCAACAAATTTGAATTTCAAATATAGGCATTTATTGGCACAAACCCCAAATCTTTCACATCCTTCACCCATTCATAGTTTGACAAGTGGCTTCATATCATTGGATGAATGTTAGTCCCACATTGCTCAAATTTGGGCATTCATCCATCTTGAAATCCTATAAATAAAATGCTCATATCCTCATTTGATCATCCACAATCCAAGAAAAGTTACCATGCTCAAATATCTCTTGAATTTTATCCATTATCATTGAGTCATAGCTAGGTTTTGTAATTTTTGGCTTGGAGTTCTCATCTTTCATCAAAGTGGATCAAAATCATCTTCAACATATCAAGATTTCATCATAGGAATTGGGAAAGGGCCAATTTTCACATCAAACTGGCACCAATTCCCCCATGGGATCATGAGTTTGCATATTTAAATTAGGATTCAAGCTATTTCATTGTTTTTATTTGGTTCTTCATTGTTTTCTTTCCTATTTTGAGTTTGTAAATGGATTTCATGGGGAATCCTTGTTTTAGCTTGCAATTCCTTTTTTAACTTGTTTACTCATATTTTTTTACAGGTACTAGGAAAAGGGTTCACACATTTGGTGCTAGAAGGAGGGCTTGATATCATTACTTCTAACTTTTCTTGAAATTTTTGCATTTTTCTTCACACACAGGAAATTCCAATGCTGGCTCGTCAGCATCGCTATTTTGTCACTATGGGCTCGTTAGTGTCGCTATTTTGGCACCGCAGGCTCGTCCGCATCGCTATATGTCACCACTTGAAACAAAAACTATGCCTTTGGACTCATCTCGGCAATATTTTTGAATTTTAAACTCCGCCGCGGGACTCGCCAACATGTAGACAATTTCAAAAAATATTAAACAGCGATGCTGGACACAAACTGTGACACTGGGCAAAAATTGTGATGCAATTGAGCTCTCTGTCCTGACACAGAGCGTCGCTGACTGGTAAGCGGTGCTGTGAGGGCATCTTTGGGAGAACAAACTGCAACGCCTTCACGAGTTGTGACACTGGGAGACAGTAAAAGGGAAAATTTTATTTTGTTAGCATGTGCTTTTGATTTATGATTAATGTATGTTTTGTTTTCTAGTTTTCAACTTCTGTATTTTCTAGAATCTGACTAGTTTTTCTCACTTGTAGGTTGGAAATCGAAGACAAAGGAAGGAAGGAGCATGGTGATGATATTTCATCAAATCAAAGTTTTTGAAACACTTTAGTGTTTGTTTAACACTTCTTTAAGAATTTGTCATCTTCTTCTTTCTTAGGACACTAATCTTCCTTTGGGTTTAAAAAAGAATTATTTTTGTTTATTTCTTGCAAAAGGGCTAAAACGAACTTTAGGATCACAACTTACTAGATTTCGTTTATGGGATTAACAAATTGAACAAAATTTCTTTCAATTATGATTTGGTGCTCTAAAATGAACCCACATTTTTCTTTGTGGATCTAAAAAGAACAAGTGTAGCTTGGTTTTTCGTGAGGGCTTACCTAGACTAAAGCCATTGAAAAAGGACGTATGTGCTTCTCTCGTGCTTTATAGCGATCTTGAGAATCAAAAGGCCTTTTTCATGACTTTAGGTTAAGACAAAGAAATCACCTCCACACTTCGATTTGGGCTTAAAATTAAACAACATGTTGTGCGAGTTTGAGTGGGGGCATTGTTGCGTATATTCTCTCTCTTTGTTGCCAACAAGGATTGATCGAGTTACGAATAGTGTTCTTCATTCGCTTTTGTTTATCTTAGAGGTCCTGCCTTGGGGAAAAAGTACTCGCCCAAGGGAATGACACAACTAGTAACACTCTAAAGCCAAGACTATTTCCAACCGGGATATAAATGTGGATATTGGAAGAAACTCCAATATCACGCGGTTGATTCCTACAAGATGGATCCAAAAGGGGACTCTTGTCATATGGGTCAATCTCCATGAACGAAAAGTCCTTACTAAAACCCATGTGCTAGAATTTTCCAAAATCCTTTTATCTATTTGTTGGTGCAAGAATGGTCATTCTCAAGCCACCCCACACTTTTACGGTCTTCTAGTAGAAATGGAAAACATGCCATGGGAGTTTCATGGGTGTTGATGCTTGGCTACCCCATATAAGTGAGTTCCATGGAGGGAAGCCAATGGGGTCAAGCATCTAACCATTCGCTAGAGATAAGCGTAGCTGGACTTGTCCAAGTGGGAATCCAACAAATATTATCTCACACATCCATAGGATTGTACTTATTCTTGGGTTACAAAATGCATTGCTTGATCGAAAACATCTCAAAAACAAACACTTAACATCATCCAAATTTCAAACCCTTTTTGGGGACAAATACAATTGACTCAATCCATATGTTATTGCTTTCCATTGGGATTCACATCCTTAGAGGTTTCTAAACATTGGATTATATCTCAATTTGTCTTCTTAAGTAAAGAATAGGAAACCCTTGCCTTAAGTTCATTGAATTTCCACATAACATATCTTGTGTGGTTTGAAGAAATTAAGACATTGGACATCTTAGTTTTAAAACCTAATTGAAGAAAGTGTTTTTGGTAAAATAAAGACATTAAGAAAAGCTAAGCAAAATGAACTCTCATATGTGTTGAAGACTCATAATCCCAAAGCTAAAATCATTGGCTAGAAATCCAAAAATGAATGTTCAAATGAAATGATTTCTTGGTTACAAAGGTCATTAGGAAGCATTTGCATGCTCTTCAATACCTAGGTCTAGGAAAACAAAGTATACCTTTTAGGTTCACCTTAGGATCAAAACAAATCAAAATCCTTTTTCATCCATCCTCCAAAACATCAAAACAACATCATCTCACAAATCACCTTTTCGAAAATCTTGAAATCATCCTTAAATACTAGGCTTTGCGGAAAAATAAAAATCATCAAAATAATTGAGACTAAAATCCTTGAAAACATTTATCAAAACACCTTTGGCTAGGCATGTGTAGATGCATCCTTTTGCATATACTTAGTCAAAGTTATCAAAATCATCTTTTCTGGCTTAGTGTATGTAGACGAATCCTTCTTCATATGCTTAGTGAAACAATCATCTTGTTTGAATAGATGTGGGTAGATGCATCCTTCTCCTCACACATATTCAAAATCATCATCCTTTGAACAAAGCTATCCCTTAGATCATCATCCAACATCTTAGGTACTTTTTGTTCAAAAATCCAAATCAAAATCAAGGAAAAAATCTCAAATCAAAAATCCAAAATCAAAAATCAAAATCCACAAGTCCTAAAAAACCTAGTATCTCATTCAAGGTTTATCAAAAGAGAAAACATCCATATTATCCATCCCTAACATCATTAGCATATCATCACCTTTGATCCTCAAGGCATCCTAAAAACTTTATACTTTCGGACATAAAATAAAGATCGATTCAAAGAATCAAGAGATTCATCTCCCTTATTCTCAAGGATTGATCTTTGTTTTATGGCTCTAACTAGATCTCAATACAAGAAGAGTATGGAAGCCAACAAAGAAACACCCGCTTCAAGCGATCTTATCCAAACAAACACAAAATGAATCCAGTTGAATCAAGCAATCCATTGACCCTCTCATCATCACAAAATATGCAAGAAGAAAAACAAGGAGAGGACCTTACCTTTGGAATGTCTCGCGAAGAAATGACTGAAATGCTTCAAAATCTGGAGAATCATAAAATCATCAACATTATGATGAGACTCAACCCTTCATTATACATGCTTGAACTAGCAAAACAAGGGGCTAAGTTGCCTTCGGATTTTGATGTAAGTACCATAGTGGAGACATCATCTCCTTCAATCTCATCCACCATTCCCATCTCATCCACACCCCCATCTCAAAACGTCATGCAAAAAATTTTGAAAATCACAACATCGTTTGCTCCAACACAACCCAATGTTAATAAGGGAAGTGCATTTCTCAATGCACTTCAAACACACCCCCTTGTTAATAATCAAAATGTGGACGCAAACACCACATTGGAAAAA
Source organism: Sequoia sempervirens (assembly GCA_007258455.2). NCBI lineage: Eukaryota > Viridiplantae > Streptophyta > Pinopsida > Cupressales > Cupressaceae > Sequoia > Sequoia sempervirens. The sequence continues at coordinate 146,499,495 of VDFB02168118.1, read as the reverse complement.
AACATACCCAAAAACCCATTACATAAAAAACATTCCTCTCACATTCCATCATGATCCATCATCATCATTTTTTCACACAACTCCTCAAACACCTCTTCTCACAAACTCACAAGAAGAGGGAGATATGTTTGGAATAGGGGGCATCTTTGACACCCAACATTTTCATAACAACTCACACCCCTTACATTTCCACCTCTTCCACCACTACCATTATCATCCGCACCACTCCTTGGTTTATGGCTTCCTACCCTACCAAGTATCAATCAAAACAATATCCAAACCATCAATCAAAGCATTACACCGAATGCCAAAAAAATTTCATTGATATCGCAACAACAAATAATGAATACACAAGCTATTGCAACATCATCAAATACCCCATTAACATCACAAAGCATGGTATCTCAAGGACCAATCAAATCAACAACACCATCCATCATGCAAAACACCAACACCACCTTCATGAACACTATTCCAAATCCACCACCACCTCCACCACCACCAAATTTCACCACATTAATCCAATACGACACAGCATTGCAAGGTGCTTTCCATAGAGGATACCAACAAGTTCAAAAAAAAAAAATCCGTACAACAAGCCGCTCAATCCGCACAAGCTACCCAAGCTGCACAAGCCGCATTGCAAGCGTAACAAGCGCAACAAGCCCCAGCTTTACTGCAACAACAACAACAACAAGAAGTCACTCAAGCTACCCAAGCTTTAGTGCAACAACAACAACAAAAGGCCACTCAAGCACAACTTCTATTGGAGCAACAAGTTGCACAAGCGCAAGCTCAATATCAAGCACAACAAGCACAAGCACAAGCACAACTTCTTGCACAAGCAGCACAAGTGCAAGCATATCAACAAGCATTAAAGCAATATCAAGAGCAACAAGAAGCAACAGAGTTGGCAGCCCAACAACAAGTGTTGTGGGAACAACAACAAGCACAATAGACTCAAACAAAGCTACAACAAGAAAATTAGAAGCAAAACTTTCCAAGTCAGAGAACTGGTCTTAAAAGAAAATCAGAAAAATGTCCCAAACCTAAGCAGCAAAGGAAAGTTCGAACCTAATTGGTTAGGACCCTTCATCATCACAACAAGTTATAAATCAGGGGCATATCAGCTATCAACACCTGAAGGGGAACCTTTGTAGGAGCCTATGAATAGCTCCCATGTCAAGAAGTTTTATGCCTAATTCTTTCAAGGTATAGAACCAAAAAATCCAAAAAAAAAATTTAGAAAATATCTTGAAAAAATGGTTACTTAGGTGAAAACCTGGAAAACAAGCGTCTTGGTGACAACAAAAAAAAAAAAAGAAAAAAATCCAAAAAAATCAAAAAAAGGATTAAAAAAAATCGTCCTCTAGTGAAAACCACTTCGGTGGCACTTTGGGGAAGTACCTTGGTGAAAACTTGGAAAATAGGCACCTTGTGTAAATAAGCACCTTCCATCCACCAGGATCTTTTTGGCTTGTTCGACATCACCCTCCATTTCCCTTCCATCATCCACTCGCATCCACACCATAGCTTGGTCCTGTGTTCGTATCATGATCCCTCTAAGTACTACTCGACCCATCCTCAAGGTCAGTTTGTCCTACCTTTATCAGAGTAGTCTATTGCATCACGCTGGGGGCATGTTCTCATCAGATCGGATTCATGTATATTATTAAAGTCCTAAAATCAGAAAATTCAAAAACATTAGAAAATAAGAAAATCCAAAAACATCAAAACATATCAAAAATCCAAAAATAGGGTCGTCTTGTCGAACTAAGTTGTATCTGAGCTTGAACGTAGGCAAGGTTGATCTTTGATCATCCTCCGAGACATTTAGGTCAGTCTTATAGGAGTCCGTTATAATAAGCTGACATCTCATCATATATATCGTCATCTGTAAATCGGTCAAGTCGTTAATTGAACTACGTGGTCTCCGTGTATATAATGTAGGCAAGGCTAGTCTGTTGACTAGCCCTCAGGACCCCTAGGCTAGGTCTTTAGGTTAGTCTCTTGGTCAAAATCTCTAAAAATCCCAAAAACATTCTAAAATAAAAAAAAATCAAACATTTGAAATCTCAAAAAATACCAAAAAATAGCCTCAAAACATTGCAAAACATCAAAAACATCCCAATTTTTTTTTTAAAAATCCATCTGCCTCATCTCGCTTGCACCCGCAATAATCACCATCCATAATAAACTAATTGCCATCCTCAATCTTTGACAGGATATTTGGAAACAAGTCTAGCAGATTAAAAGTGAAAACTCAAAAATGTCAAGTCTAAAGTCTAAGTCAGTACGTAAGCAAGTTGGTTATCTCTTCGTATTGGTAACTCATCATTTGAATTGGTCCCATATCAATCATCCCTTAGAACAATTTGGGTAAATGAAATGACATTCTGCCATCCACTAACATGTCTTAGGATGAATCCTGCCTACAATGGACATTATCTTTTGGCAATAAGTTTCAGTTATTATCCTTAGAAAACACACCCTCTTTCCGTTAGTGGTATTGAAGAGCATTAGTTTGTTTGTTTACTTGGTCTTTATCTTTTGACTTATCTTATTTTGCACTCATTCCAAGGACGTCTTGATGATATCCCAAAATAGAGGATTTAGAGAAATAGGAATGGGGCAATGACTATTATCTTTTGTTTGTTGTGTTTGTTGGATGTTCTTGTAATATAACCTCGGCGAATACTTGCTTTGCTAGGTATGTATGGAAGAGGTCTAGGGCAACTTGTTGACTATTATAGGGATAGGTTTACCTTTCCATGTTGTGGTCTGAGGTGTCTAAACCTTCTGAAATACATCCTAGCAAGGTTTTCATATGTTAGGTGTGAACAAGAATACTCCTATCTAATTGTCAAGTCAAAGTCCATCACACTGGGTACAACGCCATCTTGGTTTTCTATACCTTGATGCATCATACCACGTGTGTTATCAAACATAATAAAATATGGCCCTTTGAAAATCCCAATTCCTCAAAAAGTAATCATCATCATCATCATCATTTGAATTTGCATCATCTTGTGTCTTGTTGAAATGACTTCTTCTTTTCTTACTAACCGCACTAACAAGGTACTATGACAGTTGATCATCATCACCATCATCGTGATCAATCCTCCATCCACAAATCATTAGCATATTGCATGAGCATATGATATAGAAATCATTAGCATATTGCATAAGCATAGGAAACATACACATTGCATTTTTTAAACAGTTTATCATAAAAATTCTTCATAAATAGGTGCATCCATGTCATTGCATTTCACCCATTACATTGCATCTCATGGCATTATATCGATTATTGCATAAACATTCATTTGCATTTCACAACCATTTCATATAATTCATCACATAAGCATCTATGGAAGCATCTCATAATCATTTTTTGCATAAGCAATAGGTATATAAGCATTTAATTCATTAGGCATACATACTTGCATAACATAAATAACATCATATCATCACATTACGTCCAGATTATGCATCAACATATCACTTTGCATTAACATATCATTGTATCACATACATCATCATTTAGAATAATAACATTTGCATCATTTCACGACCATCACATCATATCACATCCATCCATAATTCATCTCATATATAAGCATATTCGACACATCATTGCATATACCATATATCATATCATTTTACATATTAAAACTCAGATCACATATTGCATTGGCATAAAATAAACCATCATATAGTTAAACATCATTGCACATCATATCATAGGTTGGCATAATATAGATCTTATAGTCATAATCATAACGCATACATCATTAGAAATAAATGCATCCATAAAAAATCATTGCAAAGCATATAGAAATAAACCATCCATGCATGAAAAGAACACAATACATCGCATCAAAATCGGCTCATATATATCATATCATCAATGTCACTATCATAGTACAAAGAATAAATCAGATCACTGTACACATATATGTCAATCAGTACAAAATGCCCATCGGGCTATCAAAAACAAGCCCATAAGGTACAAAAAATGTAATATCTCAATCAAGCCCGATCTTTGCAAATGTTGCTCTCACCCCTGTCACCGTGACCTTCTGGTGGTCTCTGGCTCGCCCGCTCTGAGTACTTGGGGACACAATCTACTCTATGTACGGTGTCATGGTAAGCCCAACAGTAGTACTCTATCTCTCGGTTGGAATTCCTATAGGATCGTACTGGCACTGTACCATGGGAGGAGGAGGCTATCATACTCTCGATCTGCTACCTGTGGCCTAGCTCAGTGGCTGCCTTAGCTCTGCAGCCTGTCTCTGCTACACAACCTGATCCCTCTCTTCTTTGAGCTGCTCTCTCTCATCCCTCGCCTGGTCTCTCTCTGCTGTCAATGCCTGAACCTGGGCCTGCAGCTATGCAATCAGTGCATCTCGACCGTTTGCCTATCCCTGTGATTGTACCCATGGCTGCAGGTGAACTTGGTCCTCACCCTCGGCTCGTGGTGGTGGGACTGGTGGATCCTGCTTCTAATCCTACATGTGGACATCCCTATGACCTAGTGGGACTGGGGGCACCAATGGTGGATCCTGTTGAATCTCAACCATCAGTCCTCACCCTCCTCCTCATCCTCTCCCTCTACCTCTGACTCTGCGCACCTCTAGATCCTGCCTGGAATGGTCAACTGAAGAGGAGGTCTGAACCAATCCCTATAGGTGTGAGTAGTCCCTAGATTTTCCAAGCCCTGATCATAAGCCCATAGTTGGGCTACCAACTTCCTAAAGCTATCAACTACCTTGGAGGTAGGAATACCGCGCCCCCATGACACTTGTGTCATGCTGCGTGCAAAGACAACCACATAGTCGTCATCAGGTCAATCCTATAGCTCTCCGAACTGATGTTGCACATGCCTAGGTAGGTACCTTTCAATCATCGTGTACTCCCACCCCTGCATATATTGATCTTGGTGGTAGTAAAAGAGCTAAGTAGCATCATCGGCCCATTTGGGCCGACCAAGGTATAGACGCCAAGTAAAGACAAGCATCTCATCTAGGACCCGCCTCTAGTAGGGGATCCCATGCTTGCTAGTGTGTGTGAAGGACATACCGCATCTGTATAGTGCCACAAGGGCATCCTCTGCCCCCATCGGAACTAGAATGACCTGTGGACATAGCACAGAAATGTGCTCCCACGCCCAAACATGAAGAAGTGTCACTCCAGACCCAGCGCTCTGTCGTCCACATATACGTACACGTGAAGGTCCCTGTAAAGTGAAGCCAGAAGGACAGGCCCCCATGTGAAGTGAACTAGCCTGTCTTGGACCATCCGCTCCCAGCAATAACCCCAGCCAGGACTGAAATGTTGCCCTTGTCTATCTAGGGCAACCAAACTCAAAATGATCACTGCAACTGCCTAGTGAAAGGGAGGTGCTATAACCCTGTATCGCTCGAGCTCAATCTATCCCTCATAGTAGATAATGTCCTGTGTGGCAAGGAATCTGATGCAGCACTCACATCTCTCCTCCATATCATAGATCACCTGTCGACCATGAATAGGAAACTGTAGAATGCACCAAACGTCCTCCAAGGTGACAGTCACCTCGCTAGTGGGAAGATGAAATGACGATGTCTCACTATGCCACCTCTTAGCCAGCGCTGACAACATCCCTAGGTGAGTGTGCATGGGCACCGCGTATGCAATATGCCATAATCCTACAAATCCCAGTTGATCCTGGTCTCTGTCGCTTAGGTCCCGTAAGATGCTCGCCAAATCTCACGACCGGTGCTCCCGAGAGTAGATCTCCCTCGGCCCGTCCTGCATAAAGGAAAGTCACCGTGTTAAAATTTTTGAAAAATTCCTGGTCAAATGCTCCAAGCTCGCCTCCAACGATGTAGTTTGTGAATGCATCGTAGTTTGATTCTACTCAAACTCTAACACTCAAGCCCAAAAAGAGCAAAAATGCACCGTCATGATGCACTTTATCCTCCAACATCATAGTTTGCATGAAAAGTGCCCCGCCGCGACGCAGTTTTCCCAAACTAGCCTGCCGAGCCTGAGCCCAGTGTCAAAGTTTCTAAACTCCTAACAGCACCGCTACGGCGCAAAACGGCCTGGCGTGGCACAATGTAAATGTCGAGTGGTGCTATATAGCGTCGCTGGAGGTGAGCTCACCTTTTAAAAGCAGTAATTAATGCATTAAATGAAAAGACGAAGCTTTAGTAAGGGTTACATACTAGTGCCCCGATGCTAGGTGGTGACTGGTATGTCCGAACTAAGTCCGAAATGTGTATGGGAAGCTGTCGTTGTGCCATATCGTCAGAGAGTCAGAGATCGTATCTCAAGTTTGCTAGCAAAGGTGTGTGAAAATGACTTGAAAGTGACCCCTCAGGCCCCTTTAAAGCCTAAAAATTAGGGTTTTTTAACCCTAAATGGCTGTCCTACTAGGGTTTTGGACCCCCAAACCTATTTTTGTTCGTTTTTGGCTTATTTTTCATCGTTTTATTGTGTTTAGACATGTTTTTAGTCTCCCAGACCCCTTTTAGACTTGTTAGGTACTTTGTCATCTTTTTTCACGAGATCACCCAAAAAATTAAAATTTTCGTCTGATCTCTCGAGGGGGCATTATAATGGCATGTTTTCTCTTGCCATGCTACAATGGGGTAAGTTTTAAAATATCAAAATTTTTGGCTTTGATCGAGATCGGCTATTCTTTGAACCAAAGCAACAAGTGCATTGCTTCAAAGAGGGGAAAAATGTAGACACGTAAAATATACTGATTGACATCATGCATCTGATCCTAACTTATTAACATCGTTTCTTCCTAAATCATCCCTTGGTCTAACCATTTAATCAAATTCCCCTATCTGATTAAATTCATCAATATTCATCTCTTAATTAAATAAATCATTTTATCTAATCTCTCTTGTTAATTAAATCAATCCATCTGATCTAATTATCCCTATTTAATTAAATAATCAATTTATTTGATTAAATCTCTAAAGTCTGTCCATTAAATTAAATAAATTAAAACCTTATTTGATTTAATCTAACACCATCCCTTTTAATTAAATAAATCAAAATCCTTATTTAATTAGCCTCTTATCATATTCCTCTCTTATTTGATTTAAATAAATCAATAAATTTGAGTCAAATAGGTCACATCATCAAATCTCCTATTAAATTAATTAACCCTTGATTAATTTAATCTCATCTCATGTCACATCTTCTAGATAATGCAAGTTGCACATGAAAATAGATTTAATTCATTTATTAAATCTATATTTTCCTCACAAGGCATCTTTTGGAATATTCTCTGAATTTGAATTAAAAAATTCCAAGTCAACATGTACATCCAACAAGGCAATAACTTCATCTTACATGTCCTTTTTCTTGAGCCAAGTGGCATTTATTGCATTTTCCCTTCCCTCTTGCATGTCATTTCAACAAATTTGAATTTCAAATATAGGCATTTATTGTCACAAATGCCAAATCTTGCACATCCTTCACCCATTCATAGCTTGACAAGTGGCATCATATCATTAGATGAATGTTAGTCCCGCATTGCTCAAATTTGGGCATTCATCCATCTTGAAATCCTATAAATAAAATGCTCATATCCTCATTTGATCATCCACAATCCAAGCAAAGTTGCCATGCTCAAATATCTCTTGAATTTTATCCATTATCATTGAGTCATAGCTAGGTTTTGTAGATTTTTGGCTTGGAGTTCTCATCTTTAATCAAAGTGGATCAAAATCATCTTCAACATATCAAGATTTCATCATAGGAATTGGGAAAGGGCCAATTTTCACATCAAATTGGCACCAATTCCCCCATGGGATCATGAGTTTGCATATTTAAATTAGGATTCAAGCTATTTCATTGTTTTTATTTGGTTTTTGATTGTTTTATTTTATATTTTGAGTTTGTAAATGGATTTCATGGGGAATCCTTGTTTTAGCTTGCAATTTCTTGTTTAACTTGTTTACTCATGTTGTTTTGTAGGTACTAGGAAAAGGGTTCACACACTTAGATAGGTGTATATATCATGATACCAAGGATCACTGAGACCAATGATTTCACACACAAAATCAGACTTTGGTACCTCAAATTCTAGTATGAAAAGCTTCTCTATGAGGAATTCTTGCTTGGGATGTTCCGTGGGATATCCAATAGTGATCCAATTGTACCCATAGCATATGCCGCTTTGTTATTTTCTCTAGGTATCTTCTCAAATTTAACATCTATGAAGAACTCCTTGAGGCTTTCCATCAATTTCTTGTAGGGGTCAACTTGTCATCCTTCGTTTGATATTCATCATTTACCTTTACGTAGTTGATGATAAGTTGTGAGTTCCCATAGAATTTGAGTGCCATGATCTACCACTATAGTAAATCCTTAGTTATATGATGAGAGCCTGATATTTTGCAATGTTATTTGTGCAAGGGAATGATAGCTTGTATGACTTAGGTATACAATCCCCTTGAGTGATGAAGAAGATCCCTACTCATTACCTGTGTTGCTTGTAGGATCCATCAAAGTACATTTCCCAGTTATCTACTACACTTATGTTGAAGATTGATTCATCAGGGAATTTTGATACAAGTGAATTCTTTGAGTATATTAGTGCCTTTGCGAACTGATCTGCAATTGCTTTTCCTTTAATGGCCTTATGTTCCACATACTCAATGTCATGCTTTTTTAGGATCATAACCCATTTAGTCATTTTCCCTGTGAGTGTTGCTTTAGAAAGTAGGTACTTGAGAGGGTCTATCTTTGCAAAGAGTTTTATCTGATGTTCTTGCATGCAATGTCTAAATTTCTATGTTGTGAACACGACTGCTAAACAAGCTTTCTCAATGGATGTGTAATTTAGTTCATTCCCCACCATTTTTTTGCTAATGTAATAAATGGCTCTCTTTCCATTTTCATCGTGCTATGCTAAGAGAGTATCAAGAGCTGTTGCTATTGCTGATATATAAAGGATCAAGGGTTTGCGTGGAATTGGCAGCATGTGAGCTAGTGGTGTGAGTAAGTACTCCTTGATCTTGATGAAGTCCTGGTCACATTTCTCATCCCATTTGTATGCTAACCCCTTGAGTAGATGAGAATATGGGATAGCCTTATCTTCTAGTTGCACTATGAATCGATAGATGGACTAAAGTCTTCCTTGTAAGCCTCTTAGCTATTTCAATGTTCTTGGTGCCTCCATTTTGAGAATTTCTTTGATTTTGGTGGGGTCTACCTTGATTCCTCTCATGGAAACAATGTACCCTAATAAATTTCCTAATTGTACCCCAAAGACACACTTCTTTGGATTTAGTCAGACTTTGTACTTTTCTAGCCTATCAAAGATGGAGCTTAAAGATATGTGATCTTGACATTTCTTTGACTTAGTGAATATGTCATCCACATAATATTCCATAGTTTTGTGAATTATATCATGAAATATTATTGTCATGGCCATTTGATAGGTAGCTCTTGTATTTTTCAACCCAAATGACATCATATTCTAGTAATATGTCCCCCATGGGTAAGTAAAGGTTGTTTTATGTTGGTCATCTTTAGCTATCACAATCTAGTTGTAACTTGAGAATTTTCCCATTAGCGATAGCATCTCATGTCCTGCCGTCATATCCACAATCATATCAATGTTTGGGGGAGGAAAATAATCCTTGGGACATGCTTTGTTAAGGTTTTTGAAGTCCGTGTAGATGTAGATGCCTCCAATGGTCTTTGAAATTGGTACAATGTTTGAGATCCACTCTAGATAATCAATTGACCATATGAACCCTACATCTAGGAGCTTTTGTAATTCTATTTTGACAAATAATTCTATCTAGGGATGCATCTTTGTTAGCTTTAGTCTCACTGGCTTCGCTTCATGATATATAGCTAGGTGGTGAACCACAACTTCTGGATCAAGCCTAGGAATGTTGGCATTGGTCCATGCAAATTTTTTCTTTCTTTCTTTTAGAAATGTAGCTAAGAGTTCCTATTCTTCTATCAGAAGTGATTCTACATAGAAGGTCGTGTTGCGCTTCTTCTATTCCCAGGTTGATTGGATTGCACTTTTCTACTAAGACCACTAACTTCTCCCTATGAATGGCACTAAGGGGAAGGTTGAATCCCTCATCCTTCGATGCCTCAGAGAGGTTTTCACCATTGGATGTGTCTTTTATTTTTACTATTTTTAGGTCAAAGAGTGCCACAGTGTGATTTTCACTCAAAGACCTAGAGATTATTTTTTAGATTTTAACTTTTTCAACTGAAGGATTCAATCATTTCCCCATAGTAGGTATGCATCTACAGCATGATGTCAAACCCAACTTTGTGATCTCCGCATGGTACCATATCCTGTAATCCCATGAATTATGAGAGTGCCTCATCATTTTCAAATGTGTCCAAAATTGGTGGTCCTCGTTGGTTGTAATTGATGAGTTGGGGATAGACTAGATTTAGTTCATGGATTCGGTTGTTTGTATCAAAAGAAAAGGTACTAATCATGAGAAGGGTGGAATTTTCAAATAGCATGGGTAAGTCAGTTATGGGGTCCTCATCACTACTACACACATCAGTTATGTCAAAGGTAAAGTTAGATGTGACTTGACCTATGGATACTAGTAACTGGAGAGCAGATGATGATAGCTGAGGGGGAGTTTTGACCTTTTAAACCTGGGTACCTTTACTAAGTATGGTTACCTTCATAGGGGTACATCTGAGGCCAATATTTCTCATACACTTCTCTAGAATGAGAGGTACTAGAAGACCATTGTCATTCTATCCAAGTTTCTTGTTTTTGTTATAGCCCATACCAAGCATCATTTGTAATCCTTCGTTGCTCTCATCCATGGGAAGATCAGGCACGGCCTTTCATCTTGGTACAACAAGATTGATATGTCTTTCTCATCTACCACTTCTTGAATTAGATCTCCCCAACATCTAAAGCTAGAGGGGTCTACTTTGAAGGTTTGGGATGATGTTTTAGCTAGTTGGGATTACCGTGAGACCTAGGAGATTGAGGTAACTCTCCTATTATGAAAAATTTTTTCTTCATCTTGTAATCCCCACACCCATTGTCTTGGAAAATGACTTTGATTTTAGAGATATCAAGAATGGTGGGTGTTTTTGTCTTGAAATTGGAGGCCAAGGTAGCTGGGTCTACATATGGAGTTGTAGGACCTTCATCGTTCTTTCAGACTTGGGGAATTTTATATTATTTTTCTTCTAGGTTCTTGCAGTAATAAAAGGTGTGAGATCACCGTGGACTATGACCTCTTGATTTTGATATGGGAATTCAATGCATTTATGGAAAGTGGATGTAATAGCTTACATCCCATGGATCCACGAATGCCCCAGGAGAATACAATAAGGAAAATAAAGGTCAAGGACCTGGCACGTGGTTTCAATGCTGGCTGGACCTACTTGAATAGGGAGTTGAATAGTGCCTTGAGACACTCTTTCCTGATCATCATATGCTTTAATTGTGATACCCTTACCCTTTTCAATGGCATCCTTAGAGAATCCTAGATTCTTTATTAGTTTGAGCAAACAGATATTTAGATCTACACCCCCATCCACCAAGACCCTTTTGACTTCATTTTTTTGAACCAAGACTTCAAGATGGAGTGCATGATTATGAGATGGTTGGGTGGGAATGTCTTGATCAGAAAATGTTAGGAGATTTTGGGTGGTGATGTGTCCAACCATAGCTTGGAACTGGTCAGCATCAAGATCTGTGAAGATAGTGGATGAAGCCAATGCTTTGTCTAGGATTTTTCTATGTGCAAGTGATATCTTCAGTAACTCCATGATGGAGATCTAAGTGGGAGATCTTTTCAACTAGTCTAAGACATTGTAGCCATTAGGAATGGATTTTGGATTTGAGGTGGATGCCCTAGGTGGTTGTGATGATCCCACAATGGTAACATTTCCGCCATGTGTGGTGACTCCATAATTGGCTTTGGCTCCCTTGATGTTAACAATCGTGACCCATTCATCTAGGGATGCAACAACATGATCATATGCATGGTTTATATCTCCATACTTTTTCTTTCCATGGTTCTTCCCTTTGTTATGATTTGACATCAAATTTGTGTATATTTTAAGGTCTTAATTTCCAGCTGGTTGTTCAACATTTAGGACCTTGTCATCAATGAGTTCTTGGATCAGATTTTTTATCCTCATGCAACTAGTCATGGTGTGCCCCTTGATTTTGTGAAAATCACAAAGGTGACTTTCATTGTACCATGGTGGTTTCGCTTGGGGTTCTTGATAATTCTTGTAAGTGGAAATTTTGATGAGATTGTCATTTACTAGTTTCTTCATGACCAATTCAATTGGTTCCCCAAGGAATGTGTACTTTCGGTTGGGGGGACATTTGTTCCATAGGGGTGGCACTACTGAATTTGACACCATTTTCTGATGGACGTTCATCGGTCATTTGACAAATCTTTGTCAGACAAGCAACAAAATGATGAAAATATTATCGTCGCTATTTTTTCGTCGAAAGGCCAACAAAAAATTAAATGTCAAAATAATGACATGAATTCGTCGATCATCGACATCATAAAATGACTCAGACTTTCATCGAAATATCAAAAAAAGCTTTGTGTATCCACCGATGAATTACACTAGAAGTTCATCACCATCTCGACGAAATGGGAAAGGAGTAGCATCAAAACAACACTAGACATTCGTCACCATTTCGACGAAATGGGAAAGGAGTAGCATCGAACAACACCAAAATTTCATCAAAATTGCAAAAAAATGGGCAAGTAGTAGCGTCGTAACAACACCAAAAGTTTGTTGAAATTGTGACATAATGGGCAAGGAGTTACGATAAAACCTTCATCGCAGCTATAGCAACTTTGTTGAGCCTTTTCGTTGATTCGTTGGTGGGTTTCGTCGAAATTGTAATGAAACAATACAATTTAAAAAAAAAAATCGTTGAAATGTACCATTGTAGAGACTGATGACTGATCATACATATAGACTGCATATTGGTTTGATGCTTCAAACGATGCATTTCTTATATTGAAAAGTGCATTACCTTATTGAGCTTCTCTTTGTTTCGAGAATAGTTTAATATTCTCTACATAATAGGGCCAACTATGTGACGGTGGAAGCTCATTTGGCCCCTCCCCCCCTCACTCACATCACTCTCAATTCCCCATACCCAATCATATAACATTAATCATTCATTCATCCATTAATAACATATAACATTCATTCATTCATCCATTAATAATATATAACATTCATTTATTTATCCATTAATAACATATAACACTCATTCATCCATTAATAACATATAACATTCATTCATTAACATACAATATTCATTAATTAACATATTCGCATTCATTCATTAACATATAATATTCATTTTCATTTTTTACATATTATAAAAAAATATGGTTGTCATGATATGATTACAATCACTTTTTTTTCTTTTTTCTTTTTTAAAGCTACATAAAGCTGAAGTGGAGTATCGTTTTCTAAATCAATATTTGTCCCCCCTTTAGTTGTTCTACCCTCTGCACATGATCTTAATGTATGCCTAGTCGTCTGCTCATGATGTGGATGCCATTGCAAGGGGGGTCTGCTATAATAAGAAAAAAATGTTAAACTGATATGTTTTATTATTATTGTTACAAGTATTTCATTAATTAAAAGAACATTAGAGTGGTTATCTTTACTTGATGGGTCCACATCATGTTCCTAAACTTTTGTTATAGACTCATGCTCAACATGCTGAACACCCTTTAAATCATGATTTGTAGTTGAAACACGAAAGGTTACATTAATTAATACACCAATTGAAATTAAATATGTTTAAGAGAACATGAGGGTGGTCCTCTTTACCTGATGGGGCCACATCATGTTCCTGATCTTCTCTAGCTTGATCATGCTCAACCGTTGATCACGCTCTACATGCTCTAAAGTTGAAACACGAAAGGTTACATTAATTAATACACCAATTGCAATTAAATATGTTTAAAAGAACTTTAGAGTGGTCCTCTTTACCTGATGGGGCCACATCATATTCCTGATCTTCTCTAGCTTGATCATCCTCAACATGTTGATCATGCTCTACATGCTCTAAAGTACCGAGATGCACACCATGACCTTCATCTATACGTTGTGCTCTACACTCACTAGGATGCATTCCAATGCCATGTGCAGTATTATCATTGCTTGAATGTTTAAAAAAAATAGTGTAATTACTTTATGGTGGAAATTAATATTGAATAGATTGCACAAGTATTCGAATTTAAATAAACTTTATTGAGTTTATTTACCTGCATGTCAGATGTAGTGGAAGATTGTGTTTTCCCAGTCAAGACTCTTAGGCGTTCAGCCATGGCTCCATAGCCTTGCTGGAAGGAAATCTTCAGGTCCTCTTATGTGGGAACTCTGTTGAATTCAGAGCCCTACATTTTTGCATAAGATCATGAATTTTGCTTCTATGGTGTGATAAAACCAAAATTGTTTTCAATTTATTATAATTTGGATACAATATTTCATTTATTGATACTTACAATTCGTGCAACTAATTTCATATAACCACCAGAGCCAAGTTTGTGTTTCCTGTGCTTTTCTAGTCTTGCCTTTATTTCCTTCGATGTGTCGGGTAGCCTATGAAAATTTTGAAATATGTTAGATTATGTAAAAAGAAAGAGTAATTAGTATATAATTACATTGTTGAAAGTATCACATACCTTCCTTGGCCTAGTGGTGTCTTTCCTTTTTTCTTTTCATCCTTCTCCTTTCCATCCAAGACCACGTCCTTCCACTCCCTCTTTGGAATCATTGGGAGATGCTCATACTTTTTGTTCTTCTCTAAATGTGACCTATATTGGTCCCTCACATACTTTAGATAGGTACTAGCTTTCTTAAGGACCTTGGTTTGGTTGAATGTTTTATCACCAAACAACACAACTAAACGGTTAATGAGCTCATCTTTTAAATCTTTATTTTTGGAATTCCGCTGTGTACGTATGGTGGGACCGAAGAGCTCCAATGTAATATCACTTAGATGTTTATAAAAAACATCATTTCCTAGAAAATGATCATGGGATCAATAGTCTAAAAAGAGCGATCAATAAGTAAATTTCAATTGGATTATATATAATAATAATTAAAACATTTTAAAGTACCTGGGACCTTCTCTATCTTTATGGGAATGAAATCCTCGGTCACCACAAGCGTGACCGGCAATGTTCTCGTACTAGTAATACAGGAAGATCCAGGATATATTGCTAAAACATCACCAGTACTAGTGGCCTCTACATCCTCAGGTACATGTCCTGATGCATGTTCTGGTATGTGTTCACTGCCAGAGGGTGCATTAATAGATGTCTGCATGACCATGTATGTGTTGCTGACATTTCAGACAACAATATAGGCATAGATGATGGGGTCAGATGATGTGATGTATGTGTAGGAAGATCAGGATGGACTCTTGTACCAACCCTTACTCCTCAAGCAGCACTTGTAGTACCCTGATCATGGCCAGGAGCATCATGAGGAGGCAAATAACTCTATAAAAACAACGCATATTTTTGTTCATGACATAAAAGATTACAAAATATAAAACCATGAATGAACTTATGTTATAATTAAAGACCTCATGACAACTTACTTGCAAGTTTTGTAATCTCTTAGTCAATATTTTAACCCTCTCTCTTATCTCATCTGTTTGAGGCACTATGAACATCAACTTAATAATTTCTTCATTGCATTTTTTTTGGATCTTCTTTATCGTATCGAGAGGGTTTGTTGAATAAGCGATGTCATCATCACAAAACATTGACTACACCTCACTATGGATGCTCTCCTCTACTACCGGTGCCTTTCCTCGATTAGTCGACTACAACAAGAATATTAAAAACATTATCAAAATTAACCCAAAAAACTTATGAAAAAAATAATAATAAAACATTTTGCTCATATCTAACTTGTACAATTACAATGAGGTAAACATGTCGAGTAGAAGTGCCTGAAGATACATCGCGATCTATGCTCTCGGCCAAAGCCTTCTCCATATGATCAATGTCCCACTGTGAGAAAAATGAAATATAAAAAAACATTACCAAAATGAAACCAATAGACTTACGAAAAAACATAAGAATAAAATGGTATATTGGAGTCATTAATTGGAGGTTGGGTAAAATGGTACATAGTACATACCACCCCCATAGTAGCTATGTTTGTAACTAAGTGATTCAAATTTTAATTGATTAACAACTCTTCCCTTGCAGTTATTGATTTTATTGCACATACGAATACACAGTTTCCCTCGCGCACCTCGAATATGCAATTGGGTTGCTTATTTGTTGACCCAAGTCATGTACTATTTATAAACCCTGCAATATTCCCTAACGCTTTTGGCCTTCCGTCAATGTACATAGCCACTCCTTTATTTTGATCCTTATCTTTTAGTTGTATATAATTTGTTGACAGTGCATACCTACGCATACTTCGTGTATATCGAACCAGTTGCATCCAATCTTTGTAACTGTAACAGGGTCCAACATACTCCATCAATTCAGTAACTTTTTCATAACAGACATTTATGTCGTCCATGCAAAATAGGCCCAAACCATGTAATGACGATGGTGTTATGCGATATATCCTCTCGTTGACACAAAAATAAGTGTTTATTGGAGGAAGTTCCTTGG
The DNA here is from genome assembly GCA_007258455.2 of Sequoia sempervirens. Taxonomy (NCBI): domain Eukaryota; kingdom Viridiplantae; phylum Streptophyta; class Pinopsida; order Cupressales; family Cupressaceae; genus Sequoia; species Sequoia sempervirens. The sequence goes on along the minus strand of VDFB02168118.1, from coordinate 146,482,834 downwards.
GTACCCACTGTTTCCATAGATGTTTGTACCTCAAGGGAACCTCGACGTCACCTATGCTCTCATCATCATAAAAACATGACCCCCCTTCAGCAAGAAAAAATTCCATGCATTTACGAAATTTTCTTCTAATCTTTTGACCTCTAGTTGATCTCCCCCTTTTAGACATACTACATGTCTCACTTTCCTCTTCTCTTCCTGAATTTCCCTCGCTCGAGGAAGACAAATCTGACAAATACCTATTTGGTGGTACCTGCACTCATAAGGATGTTGGATGAAGTTATTTCATGGTGATGTGATCTCGGGGTGACATTATGATTAATCTATCATTTCATCTCTAGAATTTTACAAGTTATAAGGTAATCAAGTCTTGATAGATTGCAAGCGATTATTACTACCGTCCAAATGTGTCCATCACAAATCAAATCTACTTAACATTTTAACTCCCAAACTTTGTAGCAAGTGTTAAATGTGACTATAGTCCAGCAGTTACACAACCAAGGCCTCAAATGTATTCTTTAATTGTAATCAAAGGACTTTTTCTCTTCATTCAAGTAAATAAAATTGAAGGGAAACAACACCAAGTGGTTTATTGGACACCTACATGACTAAAAATAGCATAAAATTTACATTTAATTTCCATATGTCTAAGTGGTTAATGGGGAGGGAGTGTGTACTAGGCCTGGTTAAGTCATCATAAGTTTATGCTTTGGATATAATTTTTTTTTAAGTCATATTAAATCTTTCTATGTCTAATTTCTAGGAGACTTTTGGTATGTTTTAAGGTAGGATGATTGATGAAAGAGCCCAAAGACTAGCCTTTCTCCATGGTATCCAGGTACACATAGCAGCAGTCTTCTCTTATACAGTTGGACATGCTTTAAAGAACTTAGCTAGGAATTATTCATTTAACCTAAGGTTTTTTCATAATGCCATCATTGGAAAAGTATGATCAAATTCTTCTATTATGAAGAATTAGTCTATGTTCCTCTAGTAATCACTATAAATGTTTGTAAGGATAAAATGACTAATTGCATCAGGTATGAAAGAATAAACTTTGAGTTTTTCAAAGATTATATTCCTCTATTCATAATTTTTAAGGGTTGTGTGTGGAGGAGGTTATCACTACCAAGAAGGGAGGAGACCTTTCCTTGTATTATTTTATAATTTTCATTATTGTTATTTATTTTACACTTACATTTACAAATACACATGCATATACATTTACTGTTTTCATTTATTTCTCATGTAGTTTAATAGTTTGATTGATTTCATATTATATGTGTTGACGACTTTAGAATTTCAATTACATTAATTTGTGGATATGTTGTATCTATAACACTAAAAAACCATATGCTCTTTGCATTTACACTTGCATTTAGAAATACACATTTATATATATAGATATAGATTTCTTTAATGATATGTTGCATTTATTGTTCTAGGAGAGAATCAAGTAATTGCATTTACATTTACATTTAAAAATACATATACATACATACATACATACATACATATATATGTGTGTGTGTGTGTATGTATATCATTTATATTCAGTGTTCAAAAAAAACCTATTAGGTCTGCACATAGATAAAAATTCATAAAATCAGATATCCCATACATGTTTTGTTGAAACCTAGGGTTGAACCTCTCATTTCACATGCTTTTCTTCACAAAACTATTGAGGACAGCAGCTATACCTTCTTTATTTCTCATCCTACACCCTATTCATGCATCCTACAATTACAACAACATCCATGGGCCTCTTACACAAGCTACAGTAATCACAAAAAGTGTAAGAGTCCCTTTATATTATGTTTCAACTACAAAACCCTCAAAAATGGGGTAACTAAAATTATGATTTGTTGGTGAGCTGTATGGACAAAATCATTAGCACCAACTCATTCTTGGAGTCTTTTGAAAGAGAAGCGAATCAGGTGGCAGTTAAGTACAAACCTTATAGTGTCAAGGTGAATGAGGTGATCAATTTTGATTGGCCAACTGATGAAGAGTACCAGAAATGGGTAAATGTATATTCAACTAAGGAAGAGTGAAAAGGAGTAGGTTGCTAACGATTGACAAATTAGCTATTGCAGTTACAACAGATTCTAGTTTTGTTTTTTGGTGACAGTCTAGGCACAAAATTCTTGAAGTTTTTTGTTGCTGCATCAACCATTCTCAGTGGGCACGATGAACAAGAATATTCTCTGGGGAGATTGTTGTTGTAACAAATTTTTGGAATATCACAAGGCGGTCCAATTGATTGGTGACGTGTGCTTTCTGGCCCGATGCTTGTTTGCTCCTTATTTTTTTCTATAAGAAGGATTTCAAGGCTAGAGTATGGGTTAGCAAGTTAGATATTTTTGGTTGAGTCTAGATGAAGTTCTGAGCAAATTGTAAAGTCTGATGGTTTTAGGGAAAATTCAATTTAGGTTTTGAGTCATTTTGTAGTAGGTTTTGAATTCATGGGGATTTGATGTTTTATGACAGTACTAGCATTTGAATTGATATGATTAATTCAAACTCATGTCTCTCCATTGTACAAGCATATTGAATTTTGAATAAAATGATCAAGGGTTGTTTCGTTCATCTCATTGTTGTGGTGTGTATGATTCTTGTTTTAGTTTAATTCAAGGAATTAATTAAAATGCTTGAATGGGATTGTAGGTGGATATGTTTATATAAGGATTTGATAAGTAGTATTGGGTTAGAATACATATTGATGAATTGTAAAGCAATTTTATCAAGGATCTTATATGTTATGTGTTAAATCTGTCATAAACCCTTAGATGCTTATAAATTTGACTCCTCCAATGGATATATGGCACTGATCTAAGTTGTACTTATTCGTATGGTTCAGTATTTGTTTTCCTTTACCTAGAGCTTGCTACAAATTGAAAATCAATGACTATCTTATACTGTGAAATGTTGTTGTAGTTATCTCATGCTCCAAATAGTTGATATTATTGATAAACAACCAATTCTATTCAGTATTAACCTATTATGTTGAGATATTAAATGAGATTATCTATTGTTGTTAATGTTGTTTATGATGATGGCACAGAGGTTGTAAATGCATTAAGGGATCACCCTCTGGGGTCTTGTAGAGCCCAAAGTGTAGGAGGTCTTTCAAATCCTCATCAATTGGTCTAGGTCCTAAGAGATACCCTTTATTGGAATTGGAAATTCCATAGGTAGATTAGAAGATCAACCTGCTTACCATAAAAACAACCAACACCTTGCATATGTTTGTGGTGGAGGTATTAAAGAAGAATTGTATGCCTCTATTTCCATTCATTAGATCTACCTTAGCCTAGTATATACTTGGGCTAAGTCTACAATTGCTTTAGACTCATGTGGTGAAGGCTATGTGTGATGAATCCTAGACCTCAACCAAGATGTGGGTAGATTATGGGAGTTTTTCCAAGCCCTAAGGCAGGTGGATAAAAATGTGAAGGACTAAGCTATTTTATTTTTTCTATCTTATACCATTTTACGAGAATGGGGGTGCCAATGGACGAGAAGATCTTCAGAAACTAGGCATGAAAATTGAAGGTTAAAGAGAATGGGGTACCAAACATATAGTACTCATTGCCCCTTGGTCATTGATTTTCCCTGAGTGCCCTCAACCTTGTCCTCAGCACTGGTATTGACCTTGTTTTCACTCCTCCAAACTCTTCCTCGGCACTGATATTGACCTTTTTTTCACTCCTCCAAACTCTTTGTCGGCATTGGTATTGACCTTGTTTTAACTCCAAACTCTTCCTCGACACTGGTATTGACCTAGTTTTCACTCCTCCAAACTCTTCCTCGACGCTGATATTGACCTTGTTTTCACTCCTCCAATCTCTTCGTCGGCTCTAGTATTGACCTTGTTTTAACTCCAAACTCTTCCTCGGTGCTGGCACTAACCTTGTTTTCGCTACTCAAAACTCTTCCTCGGCGCTGGCATTGACCTTTTTTCACTACTCCAAACTCTTCCTCAGCATTGGCATTGACCTTTCACTTCTCTAATTTGATGAGCTACAACCTAGTTTTGTTAGGTTTGACAGTATGTTAATTAAGTTCAAAATTTTGGTGCCATTTAGCTCGGTTTTAATATTCTACAATATAGTTAAGTATATATTAGATATATTTTACATGATAAATAATATAATTATTCAACTTATTCTAATTATATATTATATTTTTTAACAAAATTATTAAATATTTATAAAATTATTATAATTAATAATTAATAATAAGTATATTTTTATATAATACAAAATATTAATAATATAATATATATTTAATATAATAGTAATATATATTAATACGAGAGAGAGAAACTAAAGTTTGATTGGTTGTTTCATGTCAACAATCCAAGGATGGCATGTGTCCTTGGGGAGTTATGCTCAAGGTAGCATACCATTTCATTAAAGATATGATAATTCTCCTTTATGACCTCTTCAATGTACCCATTGCACACTTAAGGACACAAAGATAAATATAGGGAAGAAAATATAGAGAGAGAGGGAGATAATGACAAACATACAAATAGAAAGGGAGACAAAGAGATAGAGAGTGGTAGAGAGATAAAAAGATAAGGATGAATAGATAGAGATATAGGGAGGGTGACTGATATATCTCTCCCTGTTGCTCTCTATATCTCTATATCTCCCACTATCTATGTCACTTGCGCCTCTTCCCCCCTCTATCTATTGAGCTATCTCTCCCTCTCCCCCCTTTCTCTCTCATTCACTCCATCTCTCCCTCCATCTCTACTACTCTATATCTCTATCTCTATTTCTCTTTTTATCTCCCTCTTACTCCTCTCTATATCTCTTTCTATCTATATCCCATTCTCTCCCTACCCCTCTCTATCTCCCCCTCTCTATCTCTCACCATCTCTCCCTCCCTATCCCCCCTATCCATCGACTCTCTATCTCCACCTCTCTTCCTTTCTCTTCCCATATATCTCCATCTCCATCTCTCTCTCTCTCTCTCCATCTATCTCTATCTCCCCATATTTAAGAATCCATACAAGCATACAATAGTATATGTTGGTAAAACTATAATAGTGTTTTATTATTAAACTATAAGTAACACTTATCTTTCTAATGTAAAGCCTTTTTATAAAAATAGTGTTTTATTAAACTATAAGTAGATTATTGTCACCCACTCTTCATTCAACATGAAATGCCAAATGTAGCAATTGTTTTGTTTCTTTTGTCAAGTTTCATTAACCAAGCTATTTACTGGGTTGAATAAAGTTGTGTTATGACCCTTCATCTCTTTAAAATAATTAGACAATATTAACAAGATTAGGAAGGGGAGAAAACTAAACTTCTTCAAAATAGGGGTAGTTGTGGGTTTGTTGGTTTTCTTTGTATACTATATACTTAGTTCCTCTAGGATAAATAACTTTAGATCATTTTCTTAGTTGTGTATCCTAACTAATATAGAGTAAGCTTTTTCATTTTAATTGACTACTACATAATAGTTTATGTGTTGAAAGAATTGGTTCCATTCTTTGTAGTTTTTACATTGGAATACAAATCATATTTAATTTCATGCCAATATACTTCTTTGATAAAGATATTTGTTTGAAATAAGTGCTTCATAATCCATCTAATTAAATGATAATTAACCTATCAAAAAGGCAATAGAAATTTTCTAAAGAAAAGAACACTTGACCCAATCATAAGTGTATGGCCTTCGAAGAAAGGAGTGATCCACCTTAGGAATAACAACTACCTGATTTAGACTTGGGTATGTGCAAGATCATGATGGGCCAAAAAGTGGCAACATGAAAAAAGTAGCGTATTGAACTCGGAAAAAAATGCAAAAATCCCGAGTTGACTTTTTTTCTGGGTTGGCTATTAGTACATTGCTCCATAGCAATGCCCAATCCAAAGTAATACAAATCAATATATTTGATTTGTTTTGGATATCCAATTCATGTCTAATATCTAATTTGAAAAACATTTTAAAATGTAATATTTTGGTGCTATAAATTGGATATCTGATTTTTGCACACATATACCCAAGAGTAATTAGGAGGTGGAGGGTGGGAAAGAGAGAGAGAGAGGGAGAGAGATAGGGAAAGGGAGAGAGAGAGAGGGAAAGGGGGAGAGAGATATATATAGAGAAAGAATTAGGAGGGAGAAGGGAGAGGGGAAGAGGGGAAGAGGGGAAGAGGTAGAGAGAGAGAGAATTAGGAGGGGGAAGGGGGAGGGGAAGAGTGTTGAGGGTAGAGGATATAAGGTTTAAGGGTTTATGGTTGAGGAGGAGGTAGGGCCGGAGAACTTGAGAGAGAGAGAGGGAGGAGTGGGAGAGAGATAAAAGGAAGGAGGAGGGTTAGGTAGAGGGTAGAGGTTTAAAAAGGTTTAAAGGTTAAGGGGGAGAGAGAGATAGAGGAGTGAGTGGGAGTGAGAGAGAGAGGCGTAAGAGAGGAAGAGGGGTAAGGATATTGAAAGATGCTTGAGAGAGAGAGGAGGGAGAGGGAGGGTTAAGAGGTACAAGAGTAAGATGGTTTAAGGGTTTAGGGTTAAGGGTGGAGGGGAGAGAGATAGAGGGAGTGAGTGAGTGAGAGAAAGACCTAAGAGAGGGAGAAGGGGTAGGAGGGAGAGACTTGAGATAGAGTGAGTGAGTGAGAGAGACCTCGGAGAGGGAGTGGTAGAGAGAGAGATTAATGAGGAGGGGGAAGGGAGAGGGGAAGAGTGTTGAGGGTAGAGGATAGAAGGTTTAAGGGTTTATGGTTGAGGGTTTAGGGATGAGGGATAGGAGGGAGATACTTGAGAGAGAGAGAGAGGGAGGGAGTGGGAGAGAGATAAAGGAAGGGAGGGTTAAGGGTAGAGGGTAGAGGGTTTAAGGGTTAAGGGTTTACAGTTTTGGGTTAAGGGTTAAGGGGGGAGAGATAGAGGGAGTGAGTGAGTGAGAGAAAGACCTAAGAGAGGGAGGAGTAGGAGGGAGATACTTGAGATAGAGTGAATGAGTGAGAGAGAGAGAGAGACCTCAGAGAGGGAGTGGTGCTAGGAGGGAGAGACTTGAGAGAGAGAGGGAGAGATAAAGGAAGGGAGGGTAAAGCGTAGAGGGTTTAGGGTTTAGGGTAGAGGGATTAGAGATAGAGGGAGTGAGTGAGTGAGAGAGAGAGAGAGACCAAATAATTATTGATAACCATAAGTCTTTTATATCCCTACCTTTTATATTCAGCACATATGGACTAATAGTTGAACACAAAAAATCTATTTGTTGTTATAAAAACAACACATAAAGATTTAAAATACAAATTATACTGAACAAAAATGGACCAAAAGTTGAATACTAAATTTTTTTGAAAATCCTTCACATTTAATGGGAAAATACATGTTATTTATTGTGCTCACATTTTATATTTTTGATAGGAAAAACTATTAATATAAAATTATCCAATGCTTGTACATTGCTACCCCAATTATTGTACACATAAGAACAATATTTTTTCACTATGATAACAATACTTGTTTCAATGAGTGTCTTATTTTATTAAATGAGAATTTTATTTTTTAAATGATATAGTTATAGTGGAGAGTTGTGATATTTTATTTGAAACAAAAAAAATACTTATTTCACTTCTTCATGAATGTATTTATGTTTTTTTTCATATAACATTTAGAGGTTCTCATGTGTTCAAGTATGGGTCCATTTTTTTATCAACATTTGGTTTTTTCTTTATTTACATTTGGACTGTTTATTTACAATATATAGTATAAATATGTGGTAAGACTGGGCATTATCACTAGCATACCTATATTTTTAAAATATATGTAAAGTATGCTAGGATATATCCTTCTTCTGAAAATGCTTATTTTTAATCAATTGAACCTTAACCCAAATTGAAGCTTAACCCCAACCATAAAGCTATTTGAACCCTAGTTGTAACCCTATTTGAAGCTAGTTTGTATTACAAGCTCATAAACAAGGAAAAATTCTGTAGAAGAGTGTATTTCAAGTTTAAAAAAGTGTATATGGAAAACTCTTACTTCAAAATGGTTGTCATTGACTCTTGGCTCACCCAAACAGTTGATCATTGCACTAAGATGTGCATATTCAATCGAAAGTTAAAATTCATAAAACTCAGACTAAAAGAGTGGAATATCCAAGTCTTTAGAAACCCTTTCAAAGAAAGGATCTCCTTGAAAGTAGAATGGCTAAGATCCAAAAATACCTCTCAAATGATTTTTCTTACATCCTCATAGAAGAAGAGAGGAATCTCATAATTCAATTGGATGGTGTCTATAGTTTTAAATAAATCTATTGGAGACAAAAATCAAGGATTAAACAACTTAAATAAGGTGTAAAACAAAGTTTTTTCATTTAACATGCAAAATTAGAAGGCAAAGAAACATAATATGAAGATTGAAGATGGTTATGGATAAACTTATGATAATCCTGACACCATCGAGGCTTCCTTGGTTTCCTCTTGGGAAAACATGCTCGTAGAGGAAAATGAAGACAAAAAAGAGAAGAAAAGCAAGATCTCTTCCTATATCATATGCCAACCTTGGATGATGATTCTAAATTATAATTTAAAGTAGCTAAAGATCTCATTAAGGAAGAATGTAGCTAACAATATCATCATGGAAGAAAATATTTTACATCATTGTCATGAGTTTACAAGCATGCTCAGTGGAGATCATTGTAAGTATCATCTAGTAGAAACATCACATATTGCATATATGCTTGCCTACACCTCACTTGGAGAGATTGAGTTTGGGTGGAATATGTGTGAATAAATATAGATTGCTATAGGTAGGATATAAAATTGTATTGAAATATTGGATATATGCTCATCAATCTGGTCGAAAACTTTATGTCACCTATAATTTTGTGCCAACTGAAAGGTCATTTTTTGATCTAACAATTATACTTGAACATAAGTAAAAATTTAACAATGTTTGCAAGAATTTCAGAATAATTCTTAAATATTGACACATCTTAACTTTATTTCTCTCTTCCCCACATTCTCTCTCCCTCCTCTACCTATCTCTCTCCCTTTCTCCCTCCCTCTCTCTATCTCTTCCCATATGAGCTCTCTCCCTATACCCCTATCTATCTTCATATGTCAACCTTTTGTCCCTTTCTCTTCCCATATATCTCTCTATCTATGTTTTTCTCTTCCCATTTATCTCTCCCCCCTCTCTCTCTCTCCCCTTATTTCTATCTCCCTCTCCATTTCTATGTCTTTCTCTACTTATCTCTCTCTATATCTCTATCAATTTTTCTCCCTCTTCCTCTCTCATTCTATATTAATCTCTACCTCTATCAATTTGTCTCACTCTTCCTCTCTCGCTCTATATTCATCTCTACCTCTATATTCCTCCCTCCCCCTCCATATATAGAAATGTCTCCCTCTCTCTACCCATCCATCTCACTTCCTATCTTTAGAAATGTCTCCCTCTCTCTATCTTACTCACTCCATCTCCTCTACTCTATATCTTTATCCTTATTTCTTGCTCAATCTCCCTCTCACTCATCTTTGTATCTCTTTCTATCCATTTACTACTCAATCTCCCTCTCTCATCTATCTATCTCTTTCTATCCACATACTTCTATATGTATATCTCCCTATGCATCTATCTCCCTATATCTTTTCCTATCTCTATCTATCTCTCTATATTAGTCTCCTCCTCTCACTTTCTCTCTCTCCCCCTCTCTACATATATCTCCCTCTTCCCCATCTCCTATCTCTCCCTCCTCTACATATCTCTCTCCCTTTCTCCCTCGCTCTCTCTATCTCTCCCCATCTCTCCCCCTCTTTCTCCCTCCCTATACCCCTATCTATCTTCATATCTCAACCTATTTGTCCCTTTATCTTCCCATATATATCTCTATATCTATGTCTTTCTCTTCCCATTTATCTATCTCTCCCTCTCTCTTTCTCTCTCTCTCTATCTCCCCCTATTTCTATCTCCCTCTCCATCTCTATTTGTCTTTCTCTACTTATCTCTCTCTCTGTCTCTACCCTCTCTCTATATCTCCTTATATCTCTATCTTTCCATCTCTCTCTCTCTCTATATATATATCCCCTCTATCTCCCTATCTCTCTATATATTTATTTCTCCCTCTATCTCTCTTTATATCTCTATCTATTTTTATCCCTTTTCCTCTCTCATTGTATATTCATCTTTACCTCTATCTATAGGGAGAGATAAAAAGGTGAAGCATTGGACCTTCCCAAAGATCCACCAATCTTAACACTACTCCCAACTATTTTGAGCATTTAAGTACTTATTGTATGCTAGATTAGGAGGCATGTGTCAAAGCTCATATTTATTGATGCAAAATAGGTCCAAAGTCACAAATTTGACGTAGAGTTAGTTATAGTTTTGTACAAAATTTCAAGTGCCACATAGAGCAGAGATATTCTAGTTTTTTATATCATGTCATCAAATTTGGCACTTCATCGGGATTTAACCATCTTCATCGAGCATTAACAAAAGCAAGGTATGTGCCCAGAATCTTTGCATTTTAAATTTTCTATATATAAATATTTTAATGTTTCCCTCAAATCCATAATATATATATTAGTGTGTATTTATTTATTGCAATAAAGAATTAACCTAAGTAACACATTAAGAATTCTAAGGATTTGTGCTTGGAAAAAATGCATAACAATTTTTTTTGTTGGATGTCATGTTGTATAGTTTAGAAAGGCTCAAAATATGAATAGGATTTTAAGGCCATATATTATGCTAGCTTACAATGCAAAAGAAGGAAGGAAATCTATTATCAATTTTAATCTACAATTTAATATCATATGAAAGATCACATGTAGTATTATCTAAAATTAATTCTTGACATATTAATTTTATAAAATACACTTACCATTCAATAAACTTCTCCCAAGAAAGAAACCCTAAGTGAACATTAATTGAACCCTAATTGTAGATTCATAACTCTAATCATAACCCTAATTGAACCCTAATTTTAGATTCATAACTCTAATCATAACCCTAAGCGACCACTAATCCTAATCAAACCCTAGCCCTAGCCTTAAAGTTATCATATAATCTAATTATCTCTCTTATCTAAATTTGGGTTGAATTATTTTTCCTTTATTTTTAATTGAATATATTTTTTGTTTATTAGATCCTATTTTATGAATATATGCAAATCTAATTTTACTTCTACATTCATTCTATGCCTATTTTTTTCATGATATTTTAACTTTCATTTTCTGGAATATTAGATCAATCTCACACATATAAATATGAAACCTCAAAATTTTAAAATAATATTCAAGTTTTCCCGCTTCAATTTATCATTTATGTTATTTGAATTAAAATAATTTAAATCATACTCTTAATTCATCTAAAAAATAAAAACAAATTGATATATAATTTTTTATTAAATACATTTTAACTTATTTTCTTGGATTGTATAAATATCTTGGGTATGTGCAGGATCATGATGGGCCAAAAAGTGGCAATATGATGTGTATGTGGCTGACAACTTTTTGTTTACCCAAAATTGATGAAATGAAAAGGGTTTTTAAAGGAGATTCTCAGCTTTCCACCAATATAAATTATGCTTTACTTTGAATTTAATAAGCAATTATTATTCATTTTCTATTCAAATTATGACCAAAGTCTTGATTGATAGACTGATTGAAAAAAATCCATAGCTTTCAAATGGTATCACTTTTTTTGAATCCAAAACATGTGTCACATTCTATGCTTCGCATACTATAGGATTAAAAAAATAAAATTTGAATTTCATGAATTTTTGACCAAGTTAAGGTG
>VDFB02168118.1:146414916-146470972 GCA_007258455.2 Sequoia sempervirens | reverse complement strand
GGTTAAGGGGAGAGAGATAGAGGGAGTGAGTGAGAAAGAGAGATACCTAAGAGAGGGAGAGGGGTAGGATATTGAAGATACTTGAGAGAGAGAGGGAGGGAATGGGAGAGAGATAGAGGGAGGGAGGGTTAAGGGTATAGGGTAGATGGTTCAAGGGTTTAGGGTTAAGGGTGGAGGGAGTGAGATAGAGGAGGAGTGAGTGAGAGAAAGACCTAAGAGAGGGAGAAGGGGTAGGAGGAGAGACTTGAGATAGAGGAGGGAGTGAGAGAGAGACCCTGAGAGGAGTGGTAGAGAGAGAGATTAATGAGGAGGGAAGGGAGAGGGAAGAGGTTGAGGGTAGAGGATAGAAGGTTTAAGGGCTTATGGTTGAGGGTTTAGGATGAGGGATAGGAGGGAGATACTTGAGAGAGAGAGAGAGGGAGGGAGTGGGAGAGAGATAAAGGAAGGGAGGGTTAAGGGTAGAGGGTAGAGGGTTTAAGGGTTAAGGGTTTACAGTTTTGGGTTAAGGGTTAAGGGGGGAGAGATAGAGGGAGTGAGTGAGTGAGAGAAAGACCTAAGAGAGGGAGGAGTAGGAGGGAGATACTTGAGATAGAGTGAATGAGTGAGAGAGAGAGAGAGACCTCAGAGAGGGAGTGGTGCTAGGAGGGAGAGACTTGAGAGAGAGAGGGAGAGATAAAGGAAGGGAGGGTAAAGCGTAGAGGGTTTAGGGTTTAGGGTAGAGGGATTAGAGATAGAGGGAGTGAGTGAGTGAGAGAGAGAGAGAGACCAAATAATTATTGATAACCATAAGTCTTTTATATCCCTACCTTTTATATTCAGCACATATGGACTAATAGTTGAACACAAAAAATCTATTTGTTGTTATAAAAACAACACATAAAGATTTAAAATACAAATTATACTGAACAAAAATGGACCAAAAGTTGAATACTAAATTTTTTTGAAAATCCTTCACATTTAATGGGAAAATACATGTTATTTATTGTGCTCACATTTTATATTTTTGATAGGAAAAACTATTAATATAAAATTATCCAATGCTTGTACATTGCTACCCCAATTATTGTACACATAAGAACAATATTTTTTCACTATGATAACAATACTTGTTTCAATGAGTGTCTTATTTTATTAAATGAGAATTTTATTTTTTAAATGATATAGTTATAGTGGAGAGTTGTGATATTTTATTTGAAACAAAAAAAATACTTATTTCACTTCTTCATGAATGTATTTATGTTTTTTTTCATATAACATTTAGAGGTTCTCATGTGTTCAAGTATGGGTCCATTTTTTTATCAACATTTGGTTTTTTCTTTATTTACATTTGGACTGTTTATTTACAATATATAGTATAAATATGTGGTAAGACTGGGCATTATCACTAGCATACCTATATTTTTAAAATATATGTAAAGTATGCTAGGATATATCCTTCTTCTGAAAATGCTTATTTTTAATCAATTGAACCTTAACCCAAATTGAAGCTTAACCCCAACCATAAAGCTATTTGAACCCTAGTTGTAACCCTATTTGAAGCTAGTTTGTATTACAAGCTCATAAACAAGGAAAAATTCTGTAGAAGAGTGTATTTCAAGTTTAAAAAAGTGTATATGGAAAACTCTTACTTCAAAATGGTTGTCATTGACTCTTGGCTCACCCAAACAGTTGATCATTGCACTAAGATGTGCATATTCAATCGAAAGTTAAAATTCATAAAACTCAGACTAAAAGAGTGGAATATCCAAGTCTTTAGAAACCCTTTCAAAGAAAGGATCTCCTTGAAAGTAGAATGGCTAAGATCCAAAAATACCTCTCAAATGATTTTTCTTACATCCTCATAGAAGAAGAGAGGAATCTCATAATTCAATTGGATGGTGTCTATAGTTTTAAATAAATCTATTGGAGACAAAAATCAAGGATTAAACAACTTAAATAAGGTGTAAAACAAAGTTTTTTCATTTAACATGCAAAATTAGAAGGCAAAGAAACATAATATGAAGATTGAAGATGGTTATGGATAAACTTATGATAATCCTGACACCATCGAGGCTTCCTTGGTTTCCTCTTGGGAAAACATGCTCGTAGAGGAAAATGAAGACAAAAAAGAGAAGAAAAGCAAGATCTCTTCCTATATCATATGCCAACCTTGGATGATGATTCTAAATTATAATTTAAAGTAGCTAAAGATCTCATTAAGGAAGAATGTAGCTAACAATATCATCATGGAAGAAAATATTTTACATCATTGTCATGAGTTTACAAGCATGCTCAGTGGAGATCATTGTAAGTATCATCTAGTAGAAACATCACATATTGCATATATGCTTGCCTACACCTCACTTGGAGAGATTGAGTTTGGGTGGAATATGTGTGAATAAATATAGATTGCTATAGGTAGGATATAAAATTGTATTGAAATATTGGATATATGCTCATCAATCTGGTCGAAAACTTTATGTCACCTATAATTTTGTGCCAACTGAAAGGTCATTTTTTGATCTAACAATTATACTTGAACATAAGTAAAAATTTAACAATGTTTGCAAGAATTTCAGAATAATTCTTAAATATTGACACATCTTAACTTTATTTCTCTCTTCCCCACATTCTCTCTCCCTCCTCTACCTATCTCTCTCCCTTTCTCCCTCCCTCTCTCTATCTCTTCCCATATGAGCTCTCTCCCTATACCCCTATCTATCTTCATATGTCAACCTTTTGTCCCTTTCTCTTCCCATATATCTCTCTATCTATGTTTTTCTCTTCCCATTTATCTCTCCCCCCTCTCTCTCTCTCCCCTTATTTCTATCTCCCTCTCCATTTCTATGTCTTTCTCTACTTATCTCTCTCTATATCTCTATCAATTTTTCTCCCTCTTCCTCTCTCATTCTATATTAATCTCTACCTCTATCAATTTGTCTCACTCTTCCTCTCTCGCTCTATATTCATCTCTACCTCTATATTCCTCCCTCCCCCTCCATATATAGAAATGTCTCCCTCTCTCTACCCATCCATCTCACTTCCTATCTTTAGAAATGTCTCCCTCTCTCTATCTTACTCACTCCATCTCCTCTACTCTATATCTTTATCCTTATTTCTTGCTCAATCTCCCTCTCACTCATCTTTGTATCTCTTTCTATCCATTTACTACTCAATCTCCCTCTCTCATCTATCTATCTCTTTCTATCCACATACTTCTATATGTATATCTCCCTATGCATCTATCTCCCTATATCTTTTCCTATCTCTATCTATCTCTCTATATTAGTCTCCTCCTCTCACTTTCTCTCTCTCCCCCTCTCTACATATATCTCCCTCTTCCCCATCTCCTATCTCTCCCTCCTCTACATATCTCTCTCCCTTTCTCCCTCGCTCTCTCTATCTCTCCCCATCTCTCCCCCTCTTTCTCCCTCCCTATACCCCTATCTATCTTCATATCTCAACCTATTTGTCCCTTTATCTTCCCATATATATCTCTATATCTATGTCTTTCTCTTCCCATTTATCTATCTCTCCCTCTCTCTTTCTCTCTCTCTCTATCTCCCCCTATTTCTATCTCCCTCTCCATCTCTATTTGTCTTTCTCTACTTATCTCTCTCTCTGTCTCTACCCTCTCTCTATATCTCCTTATATCTCTATCTTTCCATCTCTCTCTCTCTCTATATATATATCCCCTCTATCTCCCTATCTCTCTATATATTTATTTCTCCCTCTATCTCTCTTTATATCTCTATCTATTTTTATCCCTTTTCCTCTCTCATTGTATATTCATCTTTACCTCTATCTATAGGGAGAGATAAAAAGGTGAAGCATTGGACCTTCCCAAAGATCCACCAATCTTAACACTACTCCCAACTATTTTGAGCATTTAAGTACTTATTGTATGCTAGATTAGGAGGCATGTGTCAAAGCTCATATTTATTGATGCAAAATAGGTCCAAAGTCACAAATTTGACGTAGAGTTAGTTATAGTTTTGTACAAAATTTCAAGTGCCACATAGAGCAAAGATATTCTAGTTTTTATATCATGTCATCAAATTTGGCACTTCATCGATTTGTATCTTCATCAACATTAACAAAAAGCAGTATGTACTTGAATCCCTTGCATTTAAATTTTTCTATATATATAAATATTTTAATGTTTTCCCTCAAATCCATAATATATATATTATGTGTATTTATTTATTGCAATAAAGAATTAACCTAAGTAACACATTAAGAATTCTAAGGATTTGTGCTTGGAAAAAATGCATAACAATTTTTTTTGTTGGATGTCATGTTGTATAGTTTAGAAAGGCTCAAAATATGAATAGGATTTTAAGGCCATATATTATGCTAGCTTACAATGCAAAAGAAGGAAGGAAATCTATTATCAATTTTAATCTACAATTTAATATCATATGAAAGATCACATGTAGTATTATCTAAAATTAATTCTTGACATATTAATTTTATAAAATACACTTACCATTCAATAAACTTCTCCCAAGAAAGAAACCCTAAGTGAACATTAATTGAACCCTAATTGTAGATTCATAACTCTAATCATAACCCTAATTGAACCCTAATTTTAGATTCATAACTCTAATCATAACCCTAAGCGACCACTAATCCTAATCAAACCCTAGCCCTAGCCTTAAAGTTATCATATAATCTAATTATCTCTCTTATCTAAATTTGGGTTGAATTATTTTTCCTTTATTTTTAATTGAATATATTTTTTGTTTATTAGATCCTATTTTATGAATATATGCAAATCTAATTTTACTTCTACATTCATTCTATGCCTATTTTTTTCATGATATTTTAACTTTCATTTTCTGGAATATTAGATCAATCTCACACATATAAATATGAAACCTCAAAATTTTAAAATAATATTCAAGTTTTCCCGCTTCAATTTATCATTTATGTTATTTGAATTAAAATAATTTAAATCATACTCTTAATTCATCTAAAAAATAAAAACAAATTGATATATAATTTTTTATTAAATACATTTTAACTTATTTTCTTGGATTGTATAAATATCTTGGGTATGTGCAGGATCATGATGGGCCAAAAAGTGGCAATATGATGTGTATGTGGCTGACAACTTTTTGTTTACCCAAAATTGATGAAATGAAAAGGGTTTTTAAAGGAGATTCTCAGCTTTCCACCAATATAAATTATGCTTTACTTTGAATTTAATAAGCAATTATTATTCATTTTCTATTCAAATTATGACCAAAGTCTTGATTGATAGACTGATTGAAAAAAATCCATAGCTTTCAAATGGTATCACTTTTTTTGAATCCAAAACATGTGTCACATTCTATGCTTCGCATACTATAGGATTAAAAAAATAAAATTTGAATTTCATGAATTTTTGACCAAGTTAAGGTGGTCAGACATACAATTTTTTTTTTAAGTTGTAATAAAAAATCATAATTAATTATTTACTTGGAAAAAAATTACAAAAAATATGCATCACATCAGGACATGAGTCCTCTACTTATATCTAAAATATTATAAAATATACTATCATTTTATTGTGGTTAGGGTGGTCAGACAGACACCTAATTCTTATTTTTTCCCTGAAATATAAGTACTACTGCATTGAAATTTCAAATTTTCACTAAATAGATTTTTATTTTTTTAAACAAACCTAGTAGTTTATAAACAACATTCAATTTTCTACAAATTCTATTCTTACATATTTTTGATATAATATAGATAATTTATTCAAATTTTTACATCAAGTTCCTAACTCTGATTTTTCTAATTTTTTTGCCACTTAAGGGCATGTTTTTTCCATGATGATCCTGCACATACCCTCTTTCTTTATTTACATTTGGAATATTTATTTACAATATATAGTATAAATATGTGGTAAGGCTAGGTATTATCATCACGATTGAGTGCATCCTCTCCCCTAATAAATGTTTTTATTTTGCACCCTACATGACTACTGGGCTCTCTCCCCTAATAAATGTTTTTATTTTGTGAAAGGACGAGTTTGCATGGCCGTAGATCAATCGTCGTGTGATATCAGTCATTCTCTACCATCCCGTGATGAACCCACCAGTTGATCATGATATCATGGGTGAGTGCTACGTGTACTGGGCCCTCTCCCCTAATAAATGTTTTTATTTTGCATAGGGACAAGTTCTCATGGCCGTAGATCAATTGCTATGTGATCTCAGTCGTTCCCTTCCATCCCACGATGACCCCACTAGTTGATTGCAATATCATGGGAAAGCACCACGTGTCTCATCCAGTGAAGCCGAAGGAATGATAAATACCTTGATGGGTCTTTAATACATTATGCCGCAGGTTACTAAAGCAATTATAAGATGCACATGTTTTAAATCAACGGAGATGTTATAATCCTGGTAGAAAGGTGCTCGATGGTTAATAACAAGGTTGGAGACTGTGTTGATAGAACAAGATTTCCGATGGTTGAGATCCATGGTTGGCCGCCATCGCGTGATCAAAATTTGTGACTTCTTTATTGATTGCAATATCACGGGCGGGCGCGATGTGTCTCATCCCGTGAAGCCGAAGGAACGATAAATACTTTGATGCATCTTTAATACATTATGTCGCAGGTTATATTTATTAATTTTTTAATATTAGTTTATAAATTGAACATTAATGATAAATATTTTAAAATCAATTAAGTATTTCATTCTAAAATTTCAATATTTGACATTACAAATAAAATTAAACTAAATTCTAATTTTTAAAATCCATAAAATATTTATTATCTATTTAGTTTTACTAATTATATAATACAATTAAATTAAATTAAATTAAATAATCATTTTATATTAATTAAACAATTATTAATTAGAATTTTAGAATAAATTAAGAAATAAGATCTATATAAAATCAACTTTTCTATTTTTTTCTTTGTGTCCAAATCATTTCATTTTCTAAAATTATACTAAATTCTAGATATCATAATTAAACACAAAACTTTATTCTATTCTAATCCTAACCCTAGTTAAACCGTAACCCTATTTGGACTCTAACCCTACCCTAATTGAACACTAAATCTAATTGTAATTGACCACTAAGCATAATTGAATTCTAACCCTAACCCTAACCCTAACTCTAACTAAACCCTAAACCTAACTCTAATCAAACCCTAACCCAAACCTACTTGATTCATAATCTCAACCCTAACCCAAACCCTAATTGAACTTTTAAACTAACCTAATTGAACTTTTAAAACTAACCTTAATTAAGTATTAACCCTAATTGAACATTTATTGAACACTAGTCCTAATTGTACCATAACCCTAACTTTGAACTACAATTGAACTCTAATCCTAACCCTAACACTAATTCTTATCCTAATTGAACCTTAACCCCAACCCTATTTGAAATCTTATTGAATTCATAACCTTAATTAAACCCCAACCTCATCATCAATCCTAACCCAAATTAAACATTAATTGAACCCTAAACCTAACCCTAAGTGAACACTAATCCTAATTGAACTCTAAATTTTTAGTTGAAAATATTAAAGTGCCTTAGATTTTCCCATTCATCGTCATTTTTCATTCAATTCCTAATAGAACTCCAAAAATTTATACTTTTATAATGTTTTAATACACACCTAATATTAAGGGTTTAGAGTTTAAGGGTTAAGGGTTTAAGGGTTTACAGTTTAAGGGTTAAGGGTTTAAGGTTTAGGGTTAAGGGTAGAGGAGAGAGAGATAGAGAGAGCAAGTGAGAGGGAGAGACCTGAGAGAGGGAGAGGGGGTAGGAGGGTGACACTTGAGAGAGAGAGGGAAAGAGGGAGGGAGTGGGAGAGAGATATGGGGTAGAGGGTTAAACATAGAGGGTAGAGGTTTTAAGGGCTCTAGGAGCTTCATGGGTGGAGGAGAGAGACAGGAGGAGGAGGAGAGCATCTAAGAGAGGGAGAAGGCACGAGGGCCAGACTTGGAGAGGATGAATGAGTGAGAGAGAGACCCCAGAGAGGGAGGGTGCTGTAGTTTGGTGAGACCTAGAGAGAGAGAGATGTGCTGAAGGGAGGGCTAAGGGTAGAGGGCAGAGGGTTTAAGGGTTTAGGGTTAATGGTTTAGGGTTTAGGGTTTAGGGTTAAGGGAGAGAGACAGAGGAGGAGTGAGTGAGAGAGAGACCTAAGAGAGGAGAGAGGGGTAGGATATTGAAGATACTTGAGAGAGAGAGAGGGAGGGAGTGGGAGAGAGATAGAGGGAGGGAGGGTTAAGGGTAGAGGGTAGATGGTTTAAGGTTAAGGGTGGAGGGGATAGAGATAGAGGGAGTGAGTAAGTGAGAGAAAGAACTAAGAGAGGGAGAAGGGGTAGGATGGAGAGAATTGAGAGAGAGACCTGAGAGAGGGAGAGGGGGTAGGAGGGAGAGGCCTAAGAGATAGAGGATAGGGTTTAAGGGTTTGGGGTTTAAGGGTTAAGGGTTAATGGTTTAGGGTTTAGGGTTATGGGTAGTGATGGAATTTCAAAATTTTGTTCTCTACGTTCTATTTTATCATGCCTTGTGTCTCTGGTCATCTATGGTGTTTGGGAAAATCCTAAGGTTGGTGTTTTACCTTCATCTTCATATAAAGCCCTAATGTTCATCTTACACCTCAGATGGGATCTATTTGGCCGTTACTTTTTGGGAATGCTTTAAAATGACTTAAGCCCCATCGATTTGTCTAGGTTGGGCCCCCTTTTGTTTTATTGTTTTATTTCCTTCACCTAAATTTATTTTTCCTAAGTCTTTTTTTGGTCTCATGTTCCCTCGTTAAAATAACTTATGTCATTGTTTTTCGTCAACCTAGTGATGTCTCCTTATTCCTTTAGGGGAGAGGGCCTAGTAGTCATGCATGCTAACTTTCTCAACATGTAGCAATTGACTGGAATATCTTACAACCTTCATTTTTTTTTTGAAATGTAGACTGGTCTCCTATTTATCTGTAACTAAGGTTTGGAGGTGCAACTCATCATGCAACTCGCCACATGGACAGATCTTTTGACAAGTGTCTAAAATTTGACTTTTAAAAGGTTCGACCAAAACTTAATCATGGAACCCCCAATAGTTGAACTAAAAAATAATAATTTGTTGCTTGTAGAATATGATATTTTTATTTAAATTAAAATTAATATATAACCTAAGTGGACCAAATACTTATTGATAACCATAAATCTTTGATATCTCTACCTTTTATATTCAACACATATGGACTAATAGTTGAACACAAAAAATCTATTTGTTGTTATAAAAACAACACATAATGATTTAAAATACAACTTATATTGAACAAAAATGGACCAATAGTTGAACACTAAAACTTTTTGAAAATCCTTCACATTTAATGGGAAAATACATGTTATTTATTGTTCTCACCTTTTATATTTGTGATAGGAAAAACTATTAATATAAAATTATCCAATGCTTGTACATTGCTACCCCAATTGTTGTACACATAAGAACAATATTTTTTCACTATGATAACAATACTTGTTTCAATGAGTGTCTTATTTTATTAAATGATCATTTTATTTTTTAAATGATATACTTATAGTGGAGAGTAGTGATATTTTATTTGAAACAAAAAAATACTTATTTCACTTCTTCATGAATGTATTTATGTTTTTTTCATATAACATTTAGAGGTTCTCATGTGTTCAAGTATGGGTCCACTTTTTATCAACATTTGGTTTTTTCTTTATTTACATTTGGACTGTTTAATTACAATATATAATATAAATATGTGATAAGACTGGGTATTATCATCATGATTGAGTGCACCCTCTCCCCTAATAATTTTTTTTATTTTTCACCCCACATGAATGTTTTTATTTTGCAGAGGGACAAGTTTACATGGCAGTAGATCAATCGTCATGTGATCTTAGCCGTTCCCTGCCATCCCACGATGACCCCACCATTTGATTGCGATATCATGGGTGAGCACCACGTGTCTCATCTGGTGAAGCTGAAGGAATGATAAATACTTTGATGCGTCTTTAATACATTATGTCGCGGGTTACTAAAGCAGTTATAAGATGCACGTGTTTTAAATCAACATAGATGTTATAATCTCGATATAAAGGTGATCGATGGTTAATAACAAGGCTGGCAACTATGTTGAATGAACAAGATTGCGGATGATTGAGATCCATAGTTGCCCACCATCGCGTGATCAAAAGTTGCGAGTTCTTTATTGATTGCGATATCACGGGCGGGCGCCACATGGATCTCCTTGGAAATGAGTAGTATGGTAAAAAATTGATATATTTATTTTATTTTATTTATTAAATACTTACTAGCATATATACTATTTATTAATAATATAAATAAAATATGTTGAGAGATATCCTTTTGATGCATCTATTGTACTATTATAAAATAGGTGCCTCGACAAAGATATCTCTTACGATTTTATATATATATATATAT
Organism: Sequoia sempervirens; assembly: GCA_007258455.2. Lineage (NCBI taxonomy): Eukaryota > Viridiplantae > Streptophyta > Pinopsida > Cupressales > Cupressaceae > Sequoia > Sequoia sempervirens. Next base: position 146,460,562 of record VDFB02168118.1, on the reverse strand, counting down.
ATATATATATATATATATATATATATATATATATATATATATATATATATATATATATATATATATATATATTTGCAACACAACATGAAATACAAGATTAGAATTACTTTTAGTTATAGAATTATAATCCTAACCCTTCTAATTTTTAAAATCCATAAAATATTTATTATCTATTTAGTTTTACTAATGATCTAATACAATTAAATTAAATAAAATAAAAAAATCATTTTAAATTAATTAAACAATTATTAATTCGATTTTTAGAGTAAATTAACAAATAAGATCTATATAAAATCAACTTTTCTACTTTTTTCTTTATGTCCAAATCATTTCATTTTCAAAAATTATACTAAATTCTAGACATCATAATTAAACAAAAAAAATTATTCTATTCTAATCCTAACCCTAGTTAAACCCTAACCCTATTTGGACTTTAACCCTTACCCTAATTGAACACTAAATCTAATTGTAATTGACCACTAAGCATAATTGAATTCTACCCCTAACTCTAACTATACCCTAAACCTAACTCTAATCAAACCCTAACCCAAACCCTAATTGAACTTTAAAACTAACCTTAATTAAGTATTAACCCTAATTGAACATTTATTGAACACTAGTCCTAATTGTACCATAACCCTAACTTTGAACTACAATTGAACTCTAATCCTAACCCTAACACTAATTCTTATCCTAATTGAACCTTAACCCCAACCCTATTTGAACTCTTATTGAATTCATAACCTTAATTAAACCCCAACCTCATCCTCAATACTAACCCAAATTGAACATTAATTGAACCCTAAACCTAACCCTAAGTGAACACTAATCCTAATTGAACTCTAAATTTTTAGTTGAAAATATTAAAGTGCCTTAGATTTTCCCATTCATCATCATTTATCATTCAATTCCTAATAGAACTCCAAAAATTTATACTTTTATAATGTTTTAATACACACCTAATATTAAGGGTTTAGAGTTTAAGGGTTTAGGGTTTAGGGTTAAGGGGAGAGAGATAGAGGGAGTAAGTGAGTGAGCCATTTACATATTATTCTTTTATTCTTTGTTAGTTAAATATTTAGTTACCCATTTACCGTTAGCAAAAATGACCCAAGAATTTAATAGAATGGACTACTCATATAATACCTTGCATTATGGAGCTCAATTCTCTGATATATTACTACTTATCAAATCCTTTGTAAATAATTGTACACTTATGTCTCCATTTATGTATTTAATTTATTTTCTTAAATCAAAGAAAAAACATAGACACACAATTGAACAAATTCTCAAAAGAAGAATGGCAACATCATTAACATTTCATTCAAAATTCACTCAAATCGACATAAGGAGAGAAAATATATTAGAACTATACGTTTATTCATGCTTATAAGTCATATATGCATACAATTTAAGATAATTTGCATATATTAATCCAAAAATCAAAATAGGCTATCTATTTTATTCCTATCTTTCTACCCATATAGTCAACTCAAAACCTAGATAGAGCTTTCATCAGTTCTCTCCCTACAAATGAACCTTGAATTCCCTTTTATATGAAAAGGGAGCAACAAGCTTCGGGCTCAAATGTAATTTCACCACAAATTGTCATTTGAACAAAATCTCCATTGCATTTTACTTTCATTTCAAAACTTCCCACATGTTGAATCTATAAAACATAGTGCATGAACTGGGGAAAGCTAAAGTTGTAACTACCATCAAAAAAGGGAACACAAATTATCATCAAAATCCCCTTTGTTGCTATCCATGCAAAAAAACTAGGCAACCAAATTGCCACGAAGGCACACAATCGACATAAAAATGTGCCACACACGCAGAACCAACACCACCAACAACATCACCAACACAAAAATTTACATCCCACACAACAACTTCTTATTTACCCGCCACCCTGCCCTTACTAACACTTAGACCCTAGTATACACGCCCACTTCTAGTTGTTGCTAGAGGAGGAGAGGAAAACTCACCGCCCTCTTCTTTCTTGTCCTTTTCCAATACAGTTCTAGTATGTCTGCTTGGGGTTTTAATAGCCAATGGCACCACAAATATCACTTCCTCGTCTGAGGACATATATCTTTCTACCCATATATTCAACTCAAAACCTAGATAGAGATTTCATCAGTTCTCTCCCTACAAATGAGTCTTGAATTCCCTTTTATATGACAAGGGAGCAACAAGCTTCAGGATCAAATGTAATTTCACCACAAATTTTCATTTGAACAAAATCTCCATTGCATTTGACTTTCATTTTAAAATTTCCCACACGTTGAATCTACAAAACATTGTGCATGAACTGGGGAAAGCTAAAGTTGTAACTACCATCAGAAAAGGGAACATAATTTGTCATCAAAATCCCCTTTGTCGCTATCCATGCAAAAAAACTAGGCAACCAAATTTCCATGAAGGCACCACAACAACTTCTTATTTACCCACCACCCTGCTCTTACCAACACTCAGACCCTGGTATACACACCCGCTTCTAGTTGTTTCCCAATGCAGTAGACCCTTAGCCTCATCTTCTTTCTTTTCCTTGCACAATACGGTTATAGTCCGTCCACTTGGGGTTTTAACAACCAATAGAACCACAGATATCACTTCCTCATTAGAGGGTAGACTATGATTGAAGCGAGGTAAATAGCAACAGTAGTTGGAGTTGGTCTCAGTTACAGCATCAGGAGTGTTGCTCATAAGGTCAATGGGCGAGTGTTGGCATCCAGAGGAGCCATGCCCATACCTGATTTTCCTACTAACACTAGTAATAGAGCACACCGACTGCTTGCCTTGTCATCTACCAGTTGAGCAACAACATCCTGGAATTGCAACCTTCTACTACATCTAGTGGGAACAAGCCTGGGCTTGTCAACCAAAGCTCCTTCCTGAATAGCAGGTCCGAGCTTTTGTGAGCTCAAATGAACATACCTCCTAACTGACTTACTCATTTTCTCTTTTCAAACAAGCACTCAAACTTGATTAGACTCAGCCCACAAAGTGCTCTAACTGCTACAAGAATGACACTATTAGTAGTTAATTCCTCTTGTATTTATTGTGCGAGGTAATGGAAACCTTCATCAATGCTTAGTAAAAATTCATGTGCAAACATGGCAATTTGGCAGTGTATGTATTGTCACCGTTTAACTAGAGCTGCATGAAAATTCACAGATCACCCTTCATGATTGCCAACAACAACATCTTCACACAGATTGAGATTGACATGACTACATAAGCAAGGAATAATTCATTAATGCTTCACTAGTTGTATGATAAAATGACCACCATGTGTCATTTTCCAACTTTGAATACTGCCCACTGATCTCCTAAAGAGTTGGAAGATAAAACGGTTTATCTCAGGCTAACTCGCTTTGACATCTAATGAAGCATTGTTCACCTTCCTCATGACCAATAACATTAATCCATCTCGAAAATAAACTACCATGTCGGTAGGTCCTATGCACTTTGCAAACTGAATGGCTGGAGCTATGCATCACAATCTCATTGACCTCACAGATTTTAACAAACCTTCATCTTCCTCCTACAAGCTAGCAAGGAACAACAAAGATTTACATTAGCTTTTGATCTTGGTTTTTGATCTAAAACCATGAGTTATGAGCTCAATAGTGGAGATTGGGCCCCACATTCCATACAAGACACACATTTTCCTTTTGCTGACCTCGTGCCAAATAACAGGGTGACACCTTAGGTCTGCAATTTGATGGGGTACAATCGAGATCTTCTCCCATATCTTTGAATCTGAAAAAATCTACACATTGCATGGTTAGTATTTAATGAAAGGATTTGGCTAAGCCGTCAGTGACATGACCACTAGGGTTAATGGCTTAGGCTTATGTCATCGGATTAAAATTAAAACCCAACTTTGATTTTAATACTTTATTTCCTCTGCAGGGTTTTATTTCCTAAGTCTCGGTTGGCCCCGTGTTTCATCTTTTAAAAAAGAACTTATGTTGTTGTTTGTCGTCCGCCTAGTAATTCCCACTTCTCCTTTTAATGAATGTTTTATTTTGTAAGGGTTGATTTAGTGCAGCCATTGATCTATTTCCTACAGATATCAACGGTGCCCACCATCCCATGATCAAGAATTGAAGGATTGTGAAATCATGGGCGAGTGCCACATGTCATATCCGGGGGATCAAATTTGCGCTATCACTGACCAACTTCCATTTGATCTAAGCCATTCCCCACCATCCCATGATGGTGCTTGGGTTGATTGTGAAATCATGGACGGGCGCCACGTGTCTCATTCGATGAAGCCTAAAGAGTAAAGGAAACACTAGCCGACTTTAAATGTATTAAGGGGCAGATTACTAAGGTGTTCTCAAGACACACATATTCTAAATCAATGGATATGTTATAATCTTGCTGAAAAATCTACTCGAAGGTTAACAACATGGCTGGTGACTGTGTTAAAGGAATGAGATCATTGATGCTCAGGATCAACGGTTGCCCACCATCGTGTGATCAAAAGTTTCAAGATTGCGATATCGCGGGAAACCACCACGTGGACTTCCTCCATAGTGTATGGTAAGGTGGGACCCTTATCGCCATGTTGGCAATTATTCCAGCTTGTTTTGAAGGTGGCAATCGATGATTTGATCAAGCTGAAGAATCGACGACTCAAATTTAAATCTACATCAAATATGGTTGGAGTCATTTGTGCAGCGCGAAATTGAGCTTTAATGGTGGATGAGACACTTGCTAGCATAATTTGATCGATAATAAAATTAATTTTTCTGCTTGGTCTGTATCATAAAGCATTCAACTATTTCACAGAGAAGTTTCAGAGCCAAAGGTAGAATTGCGAGTTTCTGTAGCTAGAATTTGGGAGTTCTGCGAACAAATCCGTGAGTTTATTTTCTGTGCCTCTCGGTCATTTTGCATTTGAATTTGGGAAAGGATTAGCTAGATGTGTTGTGAGCTTGTTGATGAATTTTTTAGGGCTATAGTTAAATTATAGTTGTGAGAAATTGCAGTGTTTTGTCCTGTAATTTTCTATCTCTGGTTAGTCCTAGCTATCTAAATTATAACATTGTAAAGAAGCCCTAGTTTGTCTGAGATGGCACCACCCAAGTAACATTCTGGCTAGATTGAATATTTGAAACGAAACCTATATGATGATTTCCTGGAGAAATTTCCCTTGTTAACGAATGATAGGAGGAAGGGATTGGTCCTAATGTGAGGGAAAATCCTGGGGGAAAGGTTAGTGTATAATTGCTCCAATATTTCTGATGCTAGGGTTCCCCTAACTAGCTTGGAATTGTTCAAATTATGGTACGGACAGAGGAATTTTCATCACCCTTTTTCAAATGGATGGATGTATGATATGGGGAAGCTGGTGGTACCAAATGTATTCCCTAATGTAGACTTGCTTAGGATAGTGGCTGCAAGATATGACCCTGTTACATAGATAATTAGGGATAATGATGGAAAGGTTCTATTGAGCATTAACAGAGAAGAGGTCCAACATATTTTTGACTTGAGTGAACCAAACAAAGACTTGGTTCCTATCAACCTTGAGGAAATGAAGCAGGAGTATGCAAAGCTAAAATCTCTTTTAAGAGAAAGGTTGCTTCCACCTCATCTGGCTAGGGTAGGAAATTCAAAACTTCATATCAGCCCTAGTGACCAAGAACCTTTCAAATTAAATTTTTTTGCAAACCATTTCCTAGCCACTTTCTATTCTTTATGTAATATTTTGGGTTTCAGTCCTGGTACGATAATGCCCATTGCTTATATGTTCATGGGGGTGCAAATACAACACCCTAACTTCTCTATGACCTATGACTTCGCTTCTTTCTTGGCTGAGAGGATGCATGAAGGGCTATCAAAGTTGCAAAAAAATGATACCGACACTCAATTCTTTTGGTATTCTATGCTAATGCATATATTTTTGTTTAAGAATGCTAACTTTTTCTCTGAGAGGATGAAATTAAGGCAATCAGGTGATGGAGAAAGATTTCTAGTATAGATATGGGCTGTAGATTTATCTTGTATTAAGGAAAGCACTAGTTATGTGTAATTTGATAATTGTTTTGATTCTAGATTAAGGGATAGATTAATTGTGAATATACCTAGGATCCCTAAGGAATTACATTATTTCCTCAGGCCAAAGGAGAGGAAGCTAGAATTGAAGGTTTACCATAACTAGGGTGACATTATCCCATACCCAGTTAGCACTGTCTTGAGAGTATATGGTTTTCAGGGAGCCCCTCATATACTGCCATACAATGTGCCACCAAGAGTGGGATTTGGAGAAGTTATGTGGTAGATAGGTTGTATTCATGAGGACAACCTCACTGGAAGTGGTAAGGGAACATTTTTCCCAGATTATACAGTGGTGTCTGATTTTGTATTTTCAAAGGGAGGCTGGATGCATTTTGATAATTTCTTTGATGATTACCATTTGAGGTGTGGACCAAAGTGGCAGCATGATCCTAAGGGTTTCTTTGCTCTTTTTAGACAAAGAATAAAAGCTGGAAAATTTGTGCATGAGTTCAATTTCCCTGAAGACTTGATTAGAAATGAATTTGAGTTGAATAGACAGGAGTTGAACAAGGAGAAATGGATAGCTTATGGTAAGCTACTAGATGTTGTGCACAAAATGGATATAAAATATGATCCATTGTTGGAGTTCAATCCCCACCATAAGAAAATTGATTTTCTGATGGGAAACTTCAAGGAAATTATGGGCACATTAAGGAAAAAAAAGGTAAATTTAGAATTGAATCTGGGTGTACAAGAGCAAGGTTCCAGACCAATTGAAACAAGGCCAACATACCAGACTACGAAAAGGTGGCCCATTTACAGGAGAAAAAAGGATAGTAGCAGTGATGAAGAAGAATTGGATAGAAAAGGAAAACAGATTATGAAAGTGCCTCCACAACCAAGTCCAAAATTCAAAGTGCCTGGGGAAATCAAAATTATTGATTTAGAATCATCACCAAAAGACAATCCCTCATCACCACCATTTGAGCCAAGCCCTAAGAGGCAAAGAATTGATCAACCATAGGAGGATCTAATGGATGAGGTTATTGTTACTGATCAAGAAATGGAAGTTGGTATGCCTTCCCCTCCTAGGCTAGCTGAATTAGTTTTATCTGATTTAGCTATGAAAGGTAAAAGTGTACAAGATGCAAGAATGGAGGCATGGAAGGAGTTTCTAGATGACAATACATTTGTAAAAATTCTTGTATTCTTGCAATTGGTATGGAGGATGAAGTTTGAAGAGTATCAAGATAAATGTAGGAAAAGAAGAGAACTAAGGCCTGACAGGTCAGACCAGGAGAATGATGAGGAGGTAAAAGCTAAATTAATGGAAAAATTCAAGAACATCACTCTTGAAGAAGGAAGAAAACTGGTGAGTCAGGCTGGTGTATTAATTCTTCCTGAATGGGAAATTGTAGATGCAGTAGCCTTTAATTCTATTATGAAGTCTAAGAATCCCTTTCAAGACTCTGAAGAAGAGGTCAAGGCAGCATTGCAAAACTCTGCTTTCAGTGAGAACTATGAAACTCTGGCAATTTGGGATTTGGCCCCACAAAGGATAAAACCAGATGTTTCTGATATTAATCCCAATTTCAAGGGAGGATTGATAATAAAGAGAGATTCAGAGACCTCAACCACTAAGGCCACTAATTTGGCTGTGAATGTGGCCAAATTGGCCCAAAAGACTATTGAAAGGGAGGAAGCTGAAAGGAAGAGCTTAATGGAAAAATATAACCTTTTTGTTTGAGGAGTACAACAAGATGCAACAGAAAAATGTTTCCACACCAGGATCTCCCAGTCAGAATCATGTCCTCACCCTTCCTTTAGAGGAAGTTGAAGAAGAAACAAAGTGCTTTGTTGATCCTAGAAAGAAGCAGCTCTTGCAAAAAATTGATGAATTGCAGGCATCATTAAAGAAAAGTGAGGAGGGATCTCTCTTAAAGTAAAAGGAAATTGTTACTACTGTTTTGAGGCATTTAAATGAAAATGTTGACATAAAATTCTATCTATACATTATTTATATTCTTTTCTATTACCATCAATAAAGAATATTGATAGGGATCATGAAGTAGCGATACCAATAATTGAAAATTGGATCCGTAGGGCTAGTGATCTGGATATCATGTATAAGGCCTCAAGGTTTGATATAAATAATAGGCCCCAATCATTAAAGCCTACTTATGTGTTAGTAAAATCATTGCGAGGTTTTCAGACCTTACTAGATAACTTGAGTAGGAAGATTAGGGAGCTGGTGAAGAATTTCAATGATTGGGGTAACAAATTGTTACCTGATATAATTGATGAGTAGGGGAAAATATGGTCATTTCAATAATGGTACACTCAAGCAAGGCCATCAATGATAAAATCAATTCAATTTGTGATGACTCAGACTATGATTTGTTGGTGAGCTGTATGGAAAAAATCATTAGTACCAACTCATTTTTGGAATCTTTTGAAAGGGATGTGAATCAAGGTAGCGGTAAAATACACACCTTATAATACCAAGGTGGATGAGGTAATTAACTTTGACTAGCTGACTAATGATGAGTACTAGAATTGGGTAACTAAATATTTGACTGAGGAGGAGTAAAAGGAGTGAACTACTAAGAGGTGGCAGATTAGATGTTGCGGTTGCAATGGTTCCAATTTTGTGTTGACGACTTTATTGGTGCGGTTTTCTTGTGGTGTTTTGCATCAACATTCCTCAGCTAATATGATGAACAAGAATATTTTTCAAGGTGGTGGCTGTTGTAACAAATTTTGGAATATCACCGAGTGCTCCAATTGACTGGTGGCAGGTGTACTTTCTGGTCTGGTGCTTGTTTGCTCCTTCATTTTCTATAAGAAGGATTTCAAGGCCAGAAGTATGGGTTAGCAAGTTAGATAATTTTTGTCGAGTCTAGGTGAAGTTGCAAAGCGAATTGTAAAGTCTGATGGTTTTAGAGAAATGCAATTTAAGTTTTGAGTCATTTTGTAATAGGTTTTGAGTTCATAGAGATTTAATGAGCATGCATAACAATACTAGCATTTTAGTTGAAATGAAAATTCGAGCTCATGTCTCTCCATTGTACATGCATATCTAAACTTTGAATGAAATAACTAAGGGTTGTTTTATCCATCTAACTCTTGTGGTGTGTATGATTCTATTTTAGCTTTAATTCAAGAAATTAATCAAAATGCTTGAATGGGATTATAGGCGGATATGTGTTGTATAAGAATTTGATAAGTATTCCTGGGTTAGAATGCATACTGATGAAATTGTAATGCAATACTGTCAAGGATCTTATATGTGATGTATTAAATTTGCTATAAACCTCTAGATGCTCATGAATTTGACTCCTGCAATGGATATATGGCACTGATCTAAGTTGTAATTATTAGTGTAGTTCAGTATTTGTTTGTCTTTGCCTAGAGCTTGCTACAAATTGCAAATCATTGACTATCTTATATAATGGATTATGTTTAGTTATTTCACGCTCCAAATATAGTTTATATTCTTTATGAACATCCAATTCTAGTTGATATTATCTTATTGTGTTGATCTATTAAGTGAGATCATCTACTATTATTAATGTTGTTTATAATAATTGTGCAGAGGTTGTAAACACATTAAGGGATCACCCTCCCGGGTCTTGTAAAGCCTAAAGTGTAGGAAGCTTTTAAAGTCCTCGTCAGTTGGTCCAAGTCCATTGAGCTGCCTTCGATTGGAATTGGCAATTCCATAGGTAGATTAGAAGAAAAACCTGGTTACATTGTAAAAAGAACCAACATACACGTCAACCACTAGAAAACCACCTCTAAAATTGACTTTTTAATCTTTTATGATCACATGAAATATTAAACACACTAATTTCAAGGTTGTTACCATCACTATTGAAATGTTTTAATTTTTTGACCCTTCAAACATTAAAAAGTACATCATTAAATTAATTATGTAATGGCATAAAAATTAAAAACATCATGAATTAATTATGTAACCACATAAGTCAAATATAATTCTATCAAGAGATTAATATCAAATAGATAATATAATCACATAACTTATACATTTCAATGTCACTGATCTTCTTCTTCATCCAATTCTTTGTCTATATCATCCAATCCAAATTTGATATTGTAAGGATTGGTCATATCATCATCATTGTCATCGATATCGGTTTTGATAATGTCATCATCCACACGGATATCATCTTCATGAACATTAACTCCTACATCATCATGATCTAGTTCCTCCTCTTCGGCATCTTTGTCAGGGACATCATCAACTAACTGTTGATCCTGATCATCATCTACATCATCTTCTAGTTCTTGGTATCTTTTTCTTCTACCACATTATACTTTACCGGCCTTCCTCTTGGATAATTTCTAATAATAAATGACCAACCCGGTTTACGGAACCTCTAAGTAAAATACCTGCTCACATTGGCTTGGAAGAACATAGGGCTCATTTCCAGCATGCTCAATCAACCTTGTATTAACCATGGTAAATCCATTATCATGTTCAATAAATTTCTCCGGATCATTTTCATTCAATCATAGCCTGTTGTAGGACGATGAACAAAATTAATCAAGGACTTAAATTCACACTCAAGTATATCATCCAAAATACCATAGTATCAATTTTTTAAGACTTTTGGATGTATGTCACTTCTAGATGAAACATTAGTCACCTAAAATGTAGTTATACGAGAACCACAAGTTTTCTTCATGTCATTCAACATTTTGATTTGAAATTTACAACCATTGCACCACATAGCCTTGTGGTGTTTCACCTACAATATGTCAAACATGTAAAAATTATTGCAATATCGTCAATTGATAAACATATTTATTCTTGGCCGAATGTATGCAAAGAAAACAATCTCGACATATATATACATCAATATACTTGAAAATAATTAAATAATATGGGTGATTAATATATTTATACGTACCTCTTTATCTCTTAAACCATATGCTAAATCAATTTCCCTTTGTGTAACATTGGAATCTCCATTACAATGAGTTTCTTTAACCAATGAGGCCACACCTTCCCATGTTAATGCGCGACCAGATTGTTGACATCATTCAATCTATACCATCATTCAATCAAGATTGTTGGTGACATACAAATGTAGTGCATCCCACTCTCAACCAACTGTATCAAAAAATTTGAAATTCACAAATGAAGTATAATTAGTTAAATACCACAGTATACGACCTTAATTTATAATTGATGTATATTGAAGATTGGAAATTAAATAAGTACAATATTTATAAATACCATATGTAAAATGTATTCCAGTTAATCTCCATGACCATCTTATAATTACCTCTCACTTTCCTCAATCTACCTTTCCCCATCAGGTACTCCCCTTCAAATTTGTTAATGGAGTTGGGATCCCAAATGCGATCTACATGGATCTTTTCTGCAAGCTTAGGAAGATATTCACTAATGTACACCATGGTCTAGTATACCATATATCCCTCCACCATAGAAACCTCAGGATGTGCTCTTTGTCTAACTAAATCCTTCAAAAATTTCAAGTTACTCTCAACCATCCACATTGACCTTGTGTGTACAGGTCCACACAATTCAATCTCCTCAACTTGGTGTATGAGGTAGTGTTGTTGTGCATTGAAAAATGTTGAAGGTAGACACTTTTGCATTTCACAAATTAGATGAGGAATTTTTCTCTTCCAATAATTTATATCTTCTTTATGGATTTCTTTAGATGACAACCATCTACAAGTGATTCAAGGTGCAAATATATTAACGATATTTAACAAAATTATACATTATATTGCATAACAAGTAAAAAAAATGGAAATTATAAGATGTATATAGCGAATTGAAAAAATATCGCTACTTACCTCATGTATTTTCCAAGATCATATATAACTTGCTTGATATTGTTGTCAATTTTTTCTTGGAGAGATAGAGGTAGAATGTACTGCAACAATTATAAACTGATCTTTTCATTATTTTTTCAAAATTAGTAAACATAATACACTAAAAAGTACATGCATTATACAAGTGTATATAATATACTAGAATAATTACCTTAATGAAGGTATTTCAATCATTTTTTTTCATCCCTAACCCAAATTCACCTTTCTTTGTTATTATATTGTTTATGTTCGCAACAAATCCTGTGGGAATTCAAATTTTTTATATGACTTCTTTTATAGCATTGCTTTGCTGCTCTGTTAATAACCAAGGAAGGGAACTTATATTAATTTGGTCTCCATCGCTATTTAATTGAATGACATTTTTCATTGCATGATTGGCTTTTTGAATGTCACTACAATTTTGACAATTTTTTCTTTGTCATTCCTTCCATCCAATATTTTCCATAATGTTTATGTTATATTCTTTCCGATATGCATTGTATCAAACAAATGCACAATTTGTAGCTTCCCATAGTAGGGCAACCTTCTAAATTGTCTGGGATAACTTTTTAGTCCTTGTGGAAGCCAACCATTAATGCCTTGATGACCTTCATGAAGCATATAAGTTAAACAAATTAACAACGACAATCATTGTCAATTACAACATGAGTAAACACAACACAATATTAAAATATAAATTCAAAACGTATCATATATGATAGATAAACAATTTGATGTGATGTATAACCTTGATGATTAATTCTATTAACTTCCATAGGCGAGGTGTCATTATTCGTGGTTTTGATGTAGTCTCCTCTTTCCCATTGAAAAGATGTTTTTCAGTAGTTTGATACTTATGATTTCTATGGAGGAAGTGCCTATACTCATCAAACACCTATTTTCTTTAACTTATTGAATGATGAGATTTCATCTTTGGACCACAAATTGGACATGCAATTTTTCCCTTTGTTTGAAGACCTACAAGATCATATATAATTGGATTAAATATGTCAATTTTTTAAATTATATATAATGAATAGATTATTTCAAAAGCATGCATGATATCTACATCAAATTAAATATTGTTAAAGTTTAGTCAAACATTATAACATACCACAAAAATGTGTTATCCTTGGGGCATCATGAATTTTCCATACAAGCATTGCATGGAATTGAAATTGTCTTTGTCCTATTGGTCTAGAGACGTCATACATAGTGACGCCATTCCATAACTTTAGTAACTCGTCAATAAGAGGCTCGATATATACATTCATGTCTTTAACTTGGTACTTACCTAGATGAATGAACATAAACATTACATAATTATTATAACCATTTTACTACAATATATATAAATTAATGTACATAACTATTGAATGAAAAAAAAATAATTCATTATGCAACAAATAAGACAAATGAGATGCTACTACATTAAAGAAAATTGATGTAAACAAATACCTGGAACAATCATTGACAACATTATGTGCTCCCTCTTTATTGACATCCATGGAGGAATGTTATTGTTGATAAAAAATAGGCCACACTGAATAAATAGATCTCAGCTCTCCAAATGGATTGACACTGTCCGCTCCCAATGAAATCTTGAGATTACGAGGTTCCATGTCCCTTGTAAAGGCATTCGAAGAATGTCATCTCCACTTCTATTCCGTGCATGGTAATCCATAAATTGCACTAAGCTTTTGCACCAAAATAATCGTTGCATACGTGGAATAATGAGAATATAATGAAGAACCTTGTGAGGCACTTTTTTTGTTAGTTGATATGTTCGATATCTACTGATATGACATTCTGGACATTCTGTTGCAAATTCCTGTTGTTTATGATATATAATATGATCATTGGGACATGCATCTATTTCTTGATACTCCATTCCGATATCTTTCATAATGGCACATAAATCTCTATATAAGTGAGGTAAAATATTTGATGGTGGTAACAAAAATTCACCAATCAATCTACAACAAAAAATAATTTGTTCATATAAAGAATATTAATGGTACATATTTCATCCTTTATTTACTAGTGATGAACTAACAACAATTAAAATAAATGAAAAATGATGAAATATATGACATACCTTAACATCCGTGAGATTGCTATGTTTGATAAACCATTCATAACCTTCAAGTTCAACAACAACAATACAACAAAGAGAAGATTTGTTTGGGAGCCTTCATAAAGGGGCTCGTATGCCTTCTCAAGTATAGGTAAATCATGGACATCATCAAAGTCATCTTGATAATCATGATCAGCTCTGCCACTAAATGTGTCATGGATCAATGTATTCGCACCATCATCTTCTTCCATAGGATCATTAACTTCATCTTCGATATTCACATCTCCATGTTCGTCCGCTTGCAAAACCACATTCTCTAGGCCATGATAATCCATATAATCTGCCCTAGGGCGCCCCACCTTTATAATAATGATAGACACAAATAAACCATGATCATGATCAAGTGATTATATATATATATAAAATGTTAAAACAATATAAACATTTACAAATTCAATCATTATAAACACATATAATGAACAAATTACCAATGGGTGATAAGCATGCCCCCCTTCAACGTGACCATGTTGCCTAAAATGTTTCTCAATTGTTGTGATTAAAAGTCATCTCATCTTTAAGCCCTTGCAATTATTGCAAGGAAAATAAAATTTCCCATCACCCTTTCTTTTCAATCTAGCCCACAATCTATCAAGTGTCTCTTCATTTTTTTCTAGACTAATATTATCTGATATGTTTTTTCTTTACCAAGCTTGACTATTTAGATCTTAAAAAAATATCAAACTCACACTCCAATAATTTTTATTCATAGATAGGTAACATAATCTAATAATTCTGATATTTTACACCAAAAGAATTTGGCATGCAACCACCCCTGCAAAAGAGAAGATAGTTTGAAGTTAATAACCCAAAAAAACACTTTAAAATGCTAATTCTAAAACTTATTAAATTATGATTTTACTATGATTTCCAACCGTTAAGACTCCTAAAATTAGAATATTGAACTTGATCACAAACTTCCTACAACAATGGAGATAGAAAGCTAGTAAGAGCAAGTGACCCATTTCTAAGGAGCAACAAGTCAAAATCATCATTGCTAATGTCAATATGGATTTATCCTTTTAGTTAAAAATGCAATGTGTCACTTCTTATGACAAGCTTATCCCTAGGGCCCTCAACATTAAGAGAGCCCTAATAAAAAACAACAAAAGTATTGGTAATAGCATGATTAGGGTACAAACCCTAGGCCTTCGTAGAAACATAAACAATAACTATAGCAGATTAGTGAGGTTGCAATACCAGAAAGATTGAGACATTGTAGGTAATAACAAAATCTTGCAATCTAAAGATTATAGCCAATGACAAGCACACTATGTAGCTTAGTGACATTTGTAAATACAATCTATGGTAAGAAGAATGACAGTCACTTGAGATGTGACAGTCAAAAAGAGGCTGAGCAGTGACAAGATAATAAAGCTCAAACCTTGCATAGTAAAGTGGATATTTTAACAGTGAGTTTCCCTACCCCCTTGCTGACCTTAAGGGTTTTTAAAATGCTTTTGGTAGTGTTAGACAAGGCAAATGCAATCAGGGAATGATTGTCCAAATGAAGTAACATTGGTAATCATAGGTTCAATGTTTCTTCTTAGCCATTAATGTATAATGGAGGTAGGGGATTGCATGTTTGAGTAGTGTTTTGAGACTCATCAAAGATGGGAGAATAGTGAATAATACCTTGTGGAATGTGAAGTAGTGTCAATAAGGTTGAAGGATCTTAAGAACTACAATACCATGAAACAGCGAGTCCCCTGTAGTAAGTAGGCAGTCTATAGAGCATAGTTTGATTTTATAGAAGGATGCTCATGAAAGGAATCTTCAAAAGATAGTGAGTGAGTTGTTTGAGATTGCAGCTGAGGGTGCAATACCCAGTCTTAAAGGAAGTTAGAAAAGCAGTAAATGTGCAATAAAATCAAATTGTACATAACAAACAATTCATAATGTTATCTTGCATAATGCCTTGAGTTTGAAGACAAAAATTTCATTGTATCTTCATGATGAAAGTGGTGACCTTAATGGTCAATCACTGGCAACCATTATTTTAAAACATGCTATTATGTTTATGGAGGCAACATTTTAAGCAAGGAAGTGAGTGGTGGTTTGGAACAATGGTAGGTATGAAGGACTTGCTTTATATGCATACTATGCAGTCTAACTTAAGACACCGTTCTTAGAAGGGATTGAAGGTGGATTATGGAACTCAAGGGTTACCATGAAAAGGATTAAAACAAATTCTGATATCTATTTAAAAGCCATGGTAATGAAGATATTAAAGATGTCACATGCAAAACCCTAGTAGCTAGAGTAATGAATACAGTGCCAAAGAGGATAGTGTGCTGTGGCAGATTTAAGAGATCTCCACATTATCTAATTATAGGTAAATACATCATTTATTTGTTTTTTTAATTAAAAGAAATCATTCTAAGCCCTATATAGGATACATTGATACTTCAAAAGCTTCTGAAGGAATTTGATATTATTTAAATATATGTCAAGTAACATTCATAAGGTTTAGAAAATCTTGATCACTCTCTAGAATAGCCCATTAAACATGGGTTGTGCTTGAATGCACTACATAATTGATATAACACAACCACTCTACATGTCAACCAAAGTTATAGGCTCTTTATTGTAACAAAAGGTAATCACTCTTCGATCATGCTATAATTACATCCTAACCTGTTAAACTTGAGACAACTTGAATGCACCCAATGATGATTGACACCTACATTATACAACTTGAATTAACTACATTATATGAGTGCCTCCATTTCTATCACAACATAGCCACATTAAAATTGGGTCACACATGAATGCATCCTATATTTGTTATAGCACAATTGTGCCACATGACCAATAGAGTTATGGATCACATATATACAATCACAAAAATCTATTCCTTGGTTGTGATCTTATGGTGATTCCACACAATAAAATCTGGACATAAAATTATCAAAACCCTAAACCTTATAAATGAAATTTGATGAGATGTTTCTTTAAAATATAATTTTCAAACTTAGAACTACAAATCTGACATCACAATTGAATTCTACAAAAATACAATGACTACCCTCAACCTAGTGGTATCTTCTTGAATTTTTTCTGATTTTTCCCAAGAAAATCATCCTTAGTTCTCCACAAACTGTCTCAAGTAGAGCAAAACACTATCGCAATAAATCATGCATGAACTCAATTTTCTTTATGTCAGACACAATTTGATTTTTTTCTATTTTTCATGTTTGTTGAAAATTCGACGAAAATGATAGCCAACATTTCGACGAACCCCAGGTTCATCAAAATTTCAATGAACGTCAGGGATAAACTTTCAAAAAATTGAAAATTACACATCAAATTTTACAAGCACCTGATGATACATCAAATTATACATATTTCGTCGAACAGTTTCATTAGATTTTGTATTCAAATGAGTTAGTGTGGTTCCCATTGATTATTCAAATTGTTGACTTGATTATTGGGTGGTTGTTGTCATACCGTTCTAGCTTGGATGTTGTTTTTATTGTTGCCTTACAGTTGTTGGTATGATTGTGTGTTTTTTTTTGGAGCACTGATTATGACCTTGGCATCAACCACACCATCATTAATGACATTTTTGTTCTTCACCCATGTGTGAAGTTTCTCATTGTAGCTGGTGAATGGGTGGTTGTCTATATATTCTTTATATGTGGGTGTCCCTACTTGTGCAATAAGGGCTCTTTCAATGAACTGAGCGCATTAGGGATTAAATTGTCGTATGTGGTGATACATTACATTTTTAGATGGAATGATAAGGTTTTTTCAAGATTGGAAATGATGGTGCAAATTTTTTGTTCCTCTTTCATGGTCCATTTGCTCCTATTGGCCTTGGATCTCCATCATTGTAAGAAGGAATCAAACATTTCCCCCTTTGCTTGTTTGAGCATAGATAGTTCCTCTAGACTCACATCCATGCCTATGTTGAATTCATAATTCTTTATGAATGTATCCACGATTTCTTGGAACTTTTCAATTCCAGGAGGAAGGCGAGAGAACCATTCCATAGCAAGGCCAACAAAATTTTGAGGGAATAGTCAAATTAGATATGTATCATTGCATGTAACCTCCATGCAATGTACTTGGGATTCCCTAATGTGATCTTCATGGTTTCCCATCCCTCGATATTTATCAAATTTAGGGATTTAAAACCCCTTTGGGAATGGTACCATCACAAGGCTCCCATCAAATGGATAGGGGCACAAATTGCTTGGTGTTTTCATCATTTTCCCAAATTGGAGATCTAGCACTTGCTGCAAAAGCAACTTGATTTGTGACATCATGTCGTTTTACAAATCAGGGGATAGAGTGAACATGTTTTGGGGGGGTTGGATTATTTGAATGATGGGTGGAGTGTTGGGTATGTTGGTGGGAGGTTGTTGCAAGATCTGCTATGCAATCAAGGCTTGTTGATATGTCTACATTTTTTGTTGTACCAACAATGCTTGTTGTTGGTTTTGCTATTGTTGTGCCAACAACGCTTGTTGTTGGTATTGTTGTTGCTATGCCAACAATGCTTATTTTTGGGCTACTAATTGGGTTGCTTCTTGTTTCACTTGGTACTATTGTAGGGCTTGCTGATATGCTTGTTGTTGAGCTAATTGGTATTGTTCTTACGCTTGTACTTGTTGATCTTGATATTGGGCTTGTACCTGAGCTTGAGCTTGTTGGGCAGCTTGTGTAGCTTGGGAAACTTGTGCAACTTTTGCAGCTTGTGTGGCTTGAGCTACTTGTGCAGCTTGGGTGGATTGGGTGGCTTGCTATTGTTGCAAAAAATCTTTAGCTTGAGCATCCTGTTGTGCTTGTTGTGCTTTTTGTGTGGCTTGCATGTTTTGTGCTTGTTGAGCTTGGAACTACTAAACTTCCTTTTGATAGGCTTGTTGAGTTGCTTGTAATGTGATGCTATATTGGTTGACCATGTTTGGTCTTGGTGGCAGATTCATAATGGTGTTTGTTGTTGTGATGAGAGGTGTAATGGAATTGATGTGTGGTCCTTGAGAGACCACGTTTATGGATGGTGCAATGATTTCTTGTGTGGTTTGGATTGTTGCCACCTATTGTTACGATATCGATGGCATTATCAGAGGATTTGGTGGGATGTTTTGATTTATGATTGAGGGGTTGTTTTGATTTTGCTAATTAAGTTTTGGTAAAGGTGGTTTCCCTAAACCAAGGAGTCGTGTGGATGTTAATGGTGGAGGTGGAAATGGTGGGTAGAGGGGTGGTATGTTCCCTTGGGAAAATGATGATGATGAGGAGTCAAATATTTCCCCTTGTCTAAATAGCCCACCTTCTCCTTGTGAGGTCATAGGGAGAGAGGTTTGTGTGTTAAGAGGATATGCCGATGTTACGTGAAAAGAGGATGGGTTGTTGGGGTCATGACAGGTGAGTGAAATGTATGGGTGGAATGGATTTTCAGGAATAGATTGATCCAAGATGGTGTTCGCATCCAAATATTGGTTGTTAACAAGGGGATGTGTTTGAAGAGCATGAAGCAATGAGCTTCCCTTGTCAACAATAGGTTGAGTTGGAGCAATGGATGATGTGATTTGTGGGATGTTTTGAGTGATGCTTTGGAATGAGGGTGTGAATGAGACTAGGGGAATAATCCCAAGAGGCTTCTCCACAATGGTGCTTACATCATAGTCAGAAGGGAGTTTAGCCCCTTCTTTTGTAAATTCTATCATGTATTTTGAAGGATTGAGCCTCATCATGGCATTGACAATTTTGCAGTTTTCAGGATTTTGGACCATTTCAATAATCTCATCTTGAGTCATCCATAGAACATTGTTGGTGATTTCCTCCACTTGGCCACCTTCTTCTTGAGGATATTGTGGAAGTGGAGGAATATTGAGTGTGGGATTGCTAGACCCAATGTGATTGATTTCAGGAGTGATTTGACTCAAGTCACTTGAAGTGGCTTTTTCTTTGTTAGTTTCCATGTTCTTCCTATGTTGAGATCTTGTTTGGACCATAAAATGGGGATCAATTTTTAGGAATAGGGAGGTGAACCTATTAATTCCTTGGATTGATCTAAAATTTAGGTACAAAAAAGAAAGTCTAATATATTAAGGATCAAAGATAGTGATGAGATAATGAAAGGATGAATGATTGGCGAATGATTTGAACTCTTAGGAAACCTTGAAGGAGACACTAAAATTTAGGAATTTTTGGATTGATGTTTGATTTGATTTTGGATTTTTATTTTTATTCAGTTTGATTTGATTTTAATTGGATTTCATTTGGATAGTGAACTCATAAACTCTAAGAGGTTTCATTTTGTCCTAGAGTAAAATTGTCCACAAGATGATAATTTAACTATGTAAAGAAGGATTCATCTACACACACCTAGTCAAACAAAATGATTTTGATTTTGATTTCAAGAGGATTTTTCCAAAGTTTAGTATGAAGGATTTTTTTTTCAGGATTTCCAAGAGTTGTTTGTGAGGTGATTTTGATCCTAAGATACTTTTTTTTTACTATACCTAGGTGTTGTAGAACATGCTAATACTTCCTATGTGAGATACTCAAACCTTTGAAAATTTCTTAGATTTTGAAAATAGTAAAATGCATACAAATTTGGATTGTCCTTTGATGCACATTTGTAAAAGTTGAAGGTCAATCTTTCTCTAAATTCGTAAAGCATAGAAAAATGTTACTTGTGAGCTTTTTGACTAAGACCTTTGGACTTTGGTTTTCAGATTTTGATCTTTTAGGAAATCATTTGGAAGAGCACATGTGTGGGGTCCAATTATTTATTATCTTTGCTTAATGAGTTATTTTTACCACAAACACTTTCTTGATTAGGTTTTCAAACTAAAATGTCTAATTTCCCAATTTCTTCTCATCCCACAAAGTCCATTATGTGGAAAGTAAGGAAATTAGGGAAATAGTTCCCTAATGTTGACTTTAGTGAGATAAAATTAAGATATAAATATAAATACTTAGAAGCCTCTAAGGATAAAATCCCTAAGGAAAGCAATAGCACTTGGATTTTGTCAAAGGTATTTGATTCCTCGAAAGGGTTTGAAATTTGATGATAATGGATGGTTGTTTGTTTTCCAATGTTATAGATCCAAGCAAGGTGTTTTGATTCCAAAATAATGCACAACCCCATGGGTAGACAAGAGACAATATTTGTTCAATTCCCACTTGGATCAATCTAGTTGCGCTTATTCTTGGCGGATGATTAAAAACTTGACCACAATGGTTCCCCTCCATGACACTCACTTCTATGGGTCAACCAAGCTTTAGTACCCATGAAACTCCCTGGCATACTTCTCATCTCTATAAAAAAATGCAAGAATGTGGGATGGCTCCAGAACAACCATTCTTGCACCAACAAATAGAAAGGATTTTGGCTTCTACACAAATTGGTTCTTAGTCAGGGTGATCGGGGACATGGAACCTTGCAAGTTTCTAAAAAGCCACTAATGGATTTAATAAATCCTACTAAGGGCTCTTATAATTTTTAAGGTAGTACACCATTTTGAAAGACATTGTACAACTAAGTCCTACATTCTATTGGACTTGAGATTTTAGTCTTATCCTTTTATAAACCGGCCCGAGTCAAAAATTGATTGGAGTCGCCTTCGAGTTCTCCTTTCGAATGCGTCTCTTAGGTAGGCCCCTCTAAGGGTAAATAAAATAAAGAAAGAACATCCATAGTTTGATTGATCTTTGTTTATGTGAACAAAGAGAGAACATACATGCTATACTCAACTCACACTAGCAAGCTTTGCTCAATTTTAAGAATCTAAATTAGAGTGTGGAGGAAATCTTTTATACAACATAATATCACCAAAATAATTTTGATTCTCAAGATTGTCATGAGGTAGGAGAGAAGTGCATATTCATTTTAAATGATATCACTTTGTAAAAGATATTACAAAACAAAAAATACACATATTCATTTTAACCTCAAAAGAAAGAATGGATTCTTTTTAAGCACCAAGATGAAGTGTGAAGTTTGCTTGTTCAATTTTAGCAAAAATCAACTCTAGTAAGTTCCTAAAGTTCTTTTTAATTGATTGTTCTTTTTAAACCCAAATGAAAATTATTTTGAGTCCTAAAAATTGAAGATAACAAAGCCTTAAGAATGGGATTATAATTTCTCCCAAAGTGTTTAAAAACACTCGATACAATAGAAAGAAGATGACATAACAATTTTTTTTGTCATTTCCTCATTTCCCTTTTGATGAATCCAACCTACAAAAACTAGTTAAAAACTACAGAAAATAGAGCCAACAACCAGTTAGAAGTCAAAGTTGATAAAAACTAAAAAGAACATGTTAATAATAACTTGTAATCTACCTTTTACCCCACCCCAACAATGCAATCTACAAAGGCAGTGCAGTTTGAAGCAGGTCAGTGGTGCTCTGGTAAAACTAGCAACGCTATGTGGATAAATAGAGACCGCAATTGTGTCGTTGTTTCACCCAGTGACACAATTTGGATTTTGGTTGACCCAAGCTAAGTGGAGAATGCTTTCAGCATTGTAGTTTGAAGTTTGATAGTGTTGCTAAATAGCACCGCTAGAATGATAGCAACACTGTTTGACCTTTACAGTGTTGTTTCCTATAGAAACAAAAAACATTGAAAAATAAATAAAATTAGAAAAAGATGTGTTAGATTCTCAAGATTCACCCTCCTTCTAGTGCTAAAATGTGAATGGTGGATCTAGACCTACACAAACAACAAACACAATATTAGTCAATTATGCAAATCAAAACCATCATTCCCCATAAGATTCATTTTAAGAATGAAGAACAATAACAAAGCAAATAAATAAAATGAAAGTATCCAGTCGTGCTCAAAAAACTCAAACTCTCAATCCCATGGGGGAATTGGTGCTATTTTGATGTGGAAAATATCCCTTTCCCAATTCCTAGTCAAGCTTGATGATGAACTTTGATGAAGATTGATGCTCCGTGATGAAATTTCTCCATAACCTAGCTATGAAGTGATGAAAACTATGAAAATGGATGACAATGGATGAACTTTTCTCAAAAACTATAGATAATGACTTTGCTTCAAGTTGTGGATCCAAAATTAGTGAAAGAGCCTTCTATTTATAGAAGAGAATGATGGAAGAATGAGCAAAAGGGATTAATGTGGGACTAAACATGAGCCAATGGCATTGTACCACTTGTCATCATGTTAGTGGAGAGGAGTGGAGCACATTTTGATGAATGTGCCCATAAATTCCATTAGGTGGAAATTGAAATTGGAGAAGTGACATGTTGGAGGGAGAAGAAAGAAGAGTTAATGCCACTTGGCTCAAGAAAAAGGACATATAAGAGGCTTTTAATGCCTTGTTGGATAGACAAGTCCTTTTGGGAGGGAATTTTCAAATTTGAAGAATATTCCAACTTGATTCCCTTTTTGAATGAAATAGAGGAATTTATAAATCAATTAAATTGATTTACTTGTGCAAGTTGCAAAATCTAGAGGATTTGGGGGATCAGTGTTAGGATTAATAATGTTTTGATTAATTTAGATGGAGATTTAGCTGATTTGACACTTTGACTTAGATATTTGGATTTATTTAAATAAAAATGAGAGAAAAATGAATATTAGTGATTTAATTAAATAAATTTGATCTATTCAATTAAGTGAAGAACTTTTAGAAGTTAATTAAATAAAATTGATTTATTTGATTAAAGAGGAGAATATGACGATTTAATCAAATAAAGATTAATTTATTTAATTAAAAGAGGACATTAGGATTAATTAAACAAAACAATTTATTTAATTAATAGAGTATAATGATTGAATTAGATAAAAATGATTTATTTAATTAAAAGATTAAATATGATGAATTTAATCAAATAAATATTATTCAATTAAATGGTTAGTAATGGAGTGATTCAATATGAATTGGTGTTAGTAAATCAGGATTAGGTGCATGAGATCAATTAGTATATTTTGCGTGTCTACAAGGGGAAACCCTTTTTTTTTTCTCACATGACATAGCTTTACTCAGAAACATATGAATTGGCATAGGTCTTTCCAAGTTGGCTCTCATGTCTTTTTTTTCTTGTTAGCATTTTTCATTTGCTACTTTAAATTAATTTCTCACAGCATGGTGTTTAGCAATTTCTTGAAAGTGGGGGCATACATTGGCATTATTCCTTTGCATTTTTCTTTTTATCGATTCTTAGTGCAACCTTCTTACTTCATACGATGCATTTGTCACTTTGCAGATGAAATTGGGTGTAATGTTCTCCAGGAGCGTGATCTCTCTTAGCATATTACATTCCTCTTAGTGGCTTGATGTGATGCACTACATCCCCTAAGTTGTGAATTATTTATTCTATGTTTGGTTTTCTCTTGGAGACATTTGGCACAATATTCCCTATGTTAAAGGCCTCACATGAACTAAGAAAGACTCCTTTGAACATTATTTTCATTTTGCATTTGTTGTTATATGGCCACCTTGCATCACACAACTGCATGCGTATAGTGTCATCCTATTTTTTCATGAGATACAAGCATACAAAGTTTTGCTTGCCTCGTGAAGATTGAAAATAATTCTCGTGTGGCTCCTTATTAAAGTTATCAGGAGGTATAACTTTGGTATGGTTGAGTGGGAAGCCCAATATCTGAGGCATGACTTTCCCAAGAGCCACATGGGTGTGTGTGAGTGTATACAAGCCATGAGTGTATTTTTCTCACCTTTTATGACTTCTTACCCAGTGAACAGCCAAAAGTTTCGTCACCTCAAAGTGAGTATGCATTTTATATACAAACAACCTAGATCTGATCCACATCGATATGGAAAAATAGTAAAAGCTTGATTTGATACTTTTTATCTCCCTCTTTTCTCTTTTTTGACTTTGGCAGTGTATGATATGCTTTGTTGTTGCTCTTTATATCATTTTCATGTGTGTTCCTTGGTACTTGCATTAGTTTGTTTCAGGATCTTGATCTTGGGGGATTGATCACCTCTCTTGATTGTTGTCATCTCCTCTTGCTAGCATTGGCTTATTGGAACCCCTCTTGATGCGTGCTTGTCTACTTTAGTGTGAGTTTGAAGTAGGTCCATCATCTCACTAAAGTGGGAGCTAAATGGAGTCACCAAAAAAGTAACCCTTCTACTTTTTCTGACTTGTTTGGGCCCTCCTTGTTATTTTGGCTTAATGTTGCTTTGATTTAGTGTTGTAATATTGATAACACATTCACATTAGGTCTTGGGCCCTCGCAAACTAATAGGATTTTAATGGTGCCTTGCAAAAGTGTTGTGAAAAGATGCGACACACTTTCACACTTTTCTAGGGTTTTATCAATTAACTAAGCACAATAAATATAATTTTAATCATAATAAACTTTAATCTTTCCTTATTTGGAGTGTTGTAAAGTTTTGTAACACACTTTCACATTCCTCTAGAATTTTCATTAATAATTGGGCTTGCTTATGCTTTAATTGGCCCTATTTTTCATCCACAAGCCTCATTTATTACATCTTTTCGAGGATAATTCTGACACCAATTGATAACCAATCCTAATTTAGGTGTTCCTAGCTTGTGTGGCCCATTTTTAGTGTTAGGGGCTCATTCTCCACCGTGGGAAAATGAGTCCCACCTAGGTCTTTTTGGTCTCGATGCAGGTTTCACACATTTCTAGACAATTTTGATTTTTGGTCCCATACATTATGTGTGATGGGACTCATTCACTACCTTGGGTGATGAGTTCTATTTGAACAAAAAATAAAATTTAAATCAAATTTTCAGTGGGATTTTATTCTCCTAGATTTGATGTTGGCTTGTAATGTTATATTTTCGATAATTATTGCATAATTAAGTATAAATACAAGGTTCTTTTACTCATATTCACTCCTAGAAAATTTTACAACCATTCAAGAGTTCACAAGAGAATTTGAGCATTCACAAGAGCATTCAATGCATTTCAAGGGAATTTTATTAAGAATTCTAGAGCATCTTCAAGTTCCACTCATGATGTCAAAGATTACTTGTATCATGTTGTTTTAGAGCTAACAATTATGGTGTAGTGTTTGTGATTCGAGCAAGTGCTTCATTCAAGATCTATCAACATCAAGCAATATTCCAAGTCTACATCCATTAGAACCATTACTTACATGTTTGTAGGACCTTATTACAAGTGTTTGATGAATTGCATTATTATCTTTTTTTCATTCATCATTCTCTTTTCATATTTCATTTTATTTCAAGGTTTAATTACCAGTAAGGGGTTTGACCAAGGAAAACCCCTATTCACTAACCCCACAAAATTTTCCCCTCTTCTTGTGTGTGATTTGTAGAGCTAGGTTGTAGGTTTTCCAAGAAACAAAGTTGGAAAAAATTTCACAAATCCTCAAAGTTGTCAAAGTTGTCATCAAGCCTTGGAAAATTTTGGAGAAGATCTATAGGTAGTATTTTGCAGTTTCAGATACAAAAACTAGTAAAAAAGAGTAGAGTAGACCGAGAGGCACAAAATCCACTTTATAATTTCTAGAAAAGTAGAAGTGGAATGATTCACTACTGTTGGTGAATGAGTCCCACTGTACAAGCCTGATCAATATTTTTGCAGAGCTAGATACCCTTTTGGCCAAAACTTATTCTCGCACATTTCTAATAAATTGCACTAATTCACCTAGCCTAGTGAATGAGTCCCAGTTAACATCAATAATAGATTTTGTAGTGATCCAAACCTCCATTATGTCTTCTTTATTCTTACAGTTGCACACTTCCAATATCATAGCTTTTTACTACATTTTGTTCACTTTCTTAGGTCATTTAGATTTAGTTTGCATATCACACTATGTTTTACGACGTCTTCTAGGCCATTTTGCATTATCTTAATTTCACACTGTGTTTTCCAATTCATTATCTTTTCCAAGTTTACACTTGGTGGTGAACCCCTCATTAGCTCTCATTCAATCCCTAGGATATCCCTATTACTAGATTTCAATCTCCATTGCATTAAGACCTCTAGGGTTATCCTTGAGTGGAGCCTCTTTGAAAGTGAGTGTGAATACATCATACATTCATCCTCATTCCCTCATTTTCATCGGTTCTACCAGATCAAAGCTTCTTGCAAAATTTCCTTTCATAATCATCCTCAACCATTCTTAAGTCATCCAAAATAATCTACATAATGGTCTTCATACCAAACTACAATCTTGACATCAATGACAATACTAGAATGCATAATTGTACAATGTGTGCTCATCCCACTTGCTCATGTTTCCAACAAATGCATCAATGAAAAACTACTTATTCTTCAAACAATTTCCCCCTTTGTCATTGATGGCAGCATGACTTGAACATCTCTAAAATTATTCCCCCCCTTTGACATCAAGGGCAAAGAGAACATACAACAATCTTACATACTAGATATCCCCTTGAATATATACATGTATACAAACTAAAAACTGAATTGACTCCCCCTAAGAATGCCAAAAAATTGTAGCATTAAAACATTTTACACCATCTATATATGTACATAGAAATATGAAACAATAGAATGAAATCCATAAAAGAAAGAAAAATACTATCAACCAGAAGAATTTGACCCTTGTAGTTTCAAAAGGTTACCCTACCATTCTTATTTTCCTTCCCAAATATTCTTGGAAATGCCAAGAATTCTACATTGGGTTTCCAATTCTATCAATAGTTATTCACCTTCTTTTAGAGTGTTGGGTACTAAATCAAGCTTTTTCACCTTATCAACACTCAATAGGGCATTGGAGATATATATGAAATTTTAGTTAACCTGATCCCTAAGATTACCAAACTACAAAATGATCTCTTTTTGTAGTTGTAGTTGGAAGAACTACTCATGTAGATCTTCTATCATGGAACTTGTGCTTCTATCTAGGTCATGTGTTAGATCATAAGTAATCTAGAATATTTATTAATCTAAGACTCAATTGAGTCCATTTCATCCTTTATGATCTTTGTTGCTTCAAGCCACTTCTTACAAAAATAAAATAAGGCTTTGGCCTTAGCCACAAAAGCCTATGCACCCTTGTGATTCTCTTCAAATTTGTTGTGTGTATGGGCACACTTCTTTATTATCTCCATCAAATTATTATCACTCATATTTTTCTCTATTTCATTCTATAGATCTTTCCTTTTAATATAGTAACATATTCTCTCAATGAATCAATCAAAATGATCTCTTTTTGTAGTTGTAGTTGGAAGAACTTCTCATGTAGATCTTCTATCATGGAACTTGTGCTTCTATCTAGGTCATGTGTTAGATCATAAGTACTCTAGAATATTTATTAATCTAAGACTCAATTGAGTCCATTTCATCCTTTATTCTCTTTGTGGGTTCAAGCCACTTCTTACAAAAATAAAATAAGGCTTTGGCCTTAGCCACAAAAGCCTGTGCACCCTTGTGATTCTCTTGAAATTTTTTGTGTGTATGGGCACACTTCTTTATTATCTCCATCAATTTATTATCACTCATATTTTTCTCTATTTCATTCTATAGATCTTTCCTTTTATGTTTTCCATACAAGAGAGTGAGTTTTCAATGGCTGCATAGGGTATGGATTCTTGTAGAGCCTTCACAACCTCATCTATCAGTTTTCCACTCTTTTGATGTGTCTCAATTATTTCCTTCTAGGAATATTCATGGAATATATCTCCCAATTGAAGCTTGTGGACTAATGAGATCTTGTCCAAGTCTACATTCCCCTATTGCATAGGAAATTATAGTAGTTGGGAAGACATAATAGGTTGGAGCTGCAATTGCATAATTAGCAGATTCTCTTAAGAATATGTGAAGGTGCCAAAGTATTCACTAGTTCCCTTCAAGCTCTCCTATCCAGCCTTCTCTTTCAATTCCTTATCCTTGTCATGAGTGCTAATAGGTCTCTCACCTTCTTTCTTTGCTTCTGCATCACTAGAGGCATCTTCATTCTTTTTCTCATCATCCTTTTATGTTTCATCTTTTCTAGTAGACAACTCTATGCTATTTGGAGGAGTGACGATATATGATTGGCCTTTAACATTCTCAACATTTACTTTAGATATCAAAGGAGGTGTAGAAGTATCCTCCTTTATAGTGTATTATTTGGTGGCTACTTCTCTTTCAACATCTTTCTCAACTTCTACATTTTCTTCTACAGTCTCTTTCACATCTGGAAAAACATTGTCTTGTGCATTCCATTCTCCTATTCCATTCTCATGTTGAGCATCATAAAGCTATAAATATTCTTCAACATTCTCATCTAGAGTAGACATCTCCACATTCATTTCTTTTTTATTCTTTGGGGTCATCCCCAATCTTTGTGCTAATTTTGCAACCTTTTCTACACTCTTTTCAAAGCCTCTCGAGATCATTTTGATCTCTTCTCATGAGGGTTTTCACACTTTCCTTTGTTCTATATTCATAATCAAAAAATGTAGCCAATGTGGCTTTATTTTCCTTAGAAGGAGGAGTACTAATCTTTTCCAATGTATATGCTTTCAATTTACCTTCTTCCTTTGTGGCTTCTTGTCTTCTCTCAATCAATACATTTCACAACTCTTCAAGTATTTTCTTTTCTAAATTCCATATATCTACTTCAACAAAATAATATATTTTATAATAACTTCAACAATGGTGAACTTGTCCACTTCATCCACCTTGGTGTATAGTGTAGTAGTTTCCTCTAAAATTTCATACTAGACAATACCATTAAAAAAATCATCTACCTTCATAGGACTGTGAGTTCTCACCATAGATTTCTTCTTTATGTTTTTCTTTTCTTGCAGTATTTTCTTCTTGCTAGCTTCTGCTTTCTTCTCTCTCATGTGGATCACAAAAGGTTTTTCTCTTTCTCTGCTTCATCCTCTTCATTTCTATCCACAATATCAAATTTTTGCTTCTTTATACTTGCTTCACCTTGTGAAGCTTCTCCTTTGCTTTTATGGACTAAATATGGTCCTTCTTCATCTTCCTCTTCATTTTCAACATTGGAACCCAAGTATTGCTCCTTGGTAGCCTTGGTCTTCACCCTCTTTCTCATAGGGCCAAATTTTTATGCTATCGAAGCAGCCTCGTCCTTCTCAGGCCTCTTTTGCTATTTTATTGGAGAAGTCTTTTCACTCTCAAGTGCTTTCATCTTCTCTCCTGAGGTAGGCTTAGTTCGAGAGGACTTATGTGCAATTAGAGGAGTGGTAGTTGCTCTACTAGATCTCCTTACACTTGATGAACCTCTAGGAGCACCATAATTATCCTTCGCTTCCTCAACTTGATTCAGTGTGAGGCCCATTGCTCCTGCAAGTGTTGCAATCATTTTATCCATTGTCTTCTTTATTTGTGATTTCCTATGGTCCAAGTGGACTTTCATTTATTTCTCTTCATATGTTCCATACCTCTGTTCAATTGAGAAGTCAACATAGATCTATAAGGTATCCAATTAACATCTTGGAAATATAATTAATCTTCCAAATACATGTTACATATTAGGTCGGCCAAGAATAGGACCTAATGAAAAAAACTACAAACCAACACACACTTCTCAAGGTAAACACCTTTAGATCTGATATTTCTTTAGTTTCTCATCACATTAGCATTTGAGAGATCACCATTAGAACTGTAGCATCAAAATTTTCTTAAGAAAATGTGGAGTCTCCCACACTAGTATATTGAATAGAGAAACAACTGTAATGTATAGAGTTAAACTCTATCATTGATAACTTTATGTCATCAACGTAAAAATTATGAAGATCTTGGATATAGCTGTCTAAATGAGTCATAATAATGATATTAAGTGATCAAATTCATATATTTTCTTGTAGTGAATTTCAGACTCAAAAACCAACACACTGGATCATTAGTAAACAATACGTCTAGTATAGATCAACTTCTAGTATACCAAATATGCTTCCCACAATCTTTCCACAATGTTGACATCAATGAAAACACCGAAGTAGCCAAATCAATGTAATACACTTCATGCTCATGTTGCTAGGACCCATATTTCCAACTTTTTTGATTGTATGGCCCAAATTTAGTGATCTCAAAGTCATACGCCACGTTGGATGTATGGGTACCACCTAAGTTTTGGGACCCCAATCTAGATTTCACATGAATCTAATAATTTCTTAAAAGATGTGTGCCAAGCTCAGCCTAATGGGACTCATATGCCACTTTTGGCATATAAGTCTCACTTAACTTAGACCTATTTAAATTCAAATTCTTGGTAGGATTTTATTCTCCTAGATATGATGTCGTCTTGTAGTGTTGTAATTTGGCATAAACAATTATAAATACAAGGCTATTTAACATATTTTTCTCATAGCAACTTTCATGAGAAAGTGTGACCTAAGCATTCAAGCATTCTACCATTCAAAGAGCATTCAAGCATTCTACCATTCATAGAGCATTCAAGAGTTGATTATCAAGCATTTTGGAGCATGATGCAAGTATCAAGCATCATGTCAATGCCATCATGCATCATGTTTGTTTTTGAGATAACATTTGTGATGTACGATTTTATGATTTAAGCAATCACTCAATTTAAGATATATCATCTAAGCAAGAGCCAAGATCCACATCCATTGGAGTCATTTCATACATGTTTGCAGAATCTTATTCAAGGGTTTGGTGAATTGCAACATATCATTTTGTTCATTCATCATTCCTCCTGTTTCTTTGATTTCATTTCAAGTTTTGATTACCCAAATGCGGTTTGACCAAGGAAAACCCATCTCCACTAACAAAACAACATTTTTACTTCTCTTTAGTGTGTGATTTGTAGGTCTAGGTTGAAGATCCTCTAAGGGGAAACATTGAAAATAAGTTGTCAAGTGTGCAAAGTTTTCAATGTTTCCACCTTGTTTAGAAGATCACTAAAAGGCATCTACAAATTAGAATCTAAAAGTTTAAATCCAAAAATTAGGTTGAGGAGATAGAGCAAAGATTGAAGAAAATATTTAGATCTTGATTCTTCAAAAAATCAAAGTAGGAATGATACACCACTTCTGGCATATGAGTTCGAGTATGGCCACTTTTCCAAATTTTTGAAGATCTAGGCTTGCCATCATCAGATTCCTGTTTCATCCTAGAAACCCTAATTTGGGGCTGATATGTCCAACTTGGTGAATGAGTCCCACTATGCCTTACATTCAACATTTTAAGAATTTCAAAGTTGATTCCAAGCTTCTACAGGTTTCTAGATGCACCTCTTTGATTTCCCAGTTGTCTATTCTATTTTGTAATTATTTCTAGGTCGTTTATTGTAGTCTTGTGTATCATTAAGTTTCATAATTAGATCTTACATGTTACTAGTCTTTCTAAACCCTAGCTTGGTGGCGAACCCCTTTTACATCTTTAATCATTCCCTAGGAAAACCTTTAGCAGATCTCCTTCTTTCATTCTATCATAGGATTGTGATCTCTAGGATTTCCTTGAGTGAAACTTGAGTGAAATAGGAAGAACCCTGTCCCTTGTGCTCAATCTCATAAAAGATAAAGCCCACTATTTTTTTGGTTTCATTTTGGTGAACCTTCATTTAGAACACCTTAACTCTAATTTAGAGTGCATCATAATCCTATATCTAGATTGCATTAACATTGCATTAGGTTTTTCATTAGTTAATTGGTGTCAATGGTTTCTAAATCTTGCATTAGTGAAATTGCATATAGGTTGCATTTTTGTCTCTTGCATCACTAAAATTGACTTAAAATATACATTTACACTTAGTCTAGACATCATCCAAACCAGAAAACATAACAATGACACAAAATTTGCTGAAAAAGATGCACAAACCCTAATCTAGGACTCATACACCCCTCTACGTGATTTAGTCCCAGTATAGGTGGATTTTCCTAATTTTTAGGTATTATGTGGTGATTGTTATTCAACATTCAGATCTCTGAAAATCCCTGATTGGGACTCATACTCCCCTCTAGGCGATTTAGTCCCATTTCAGATTTTAAACTGCATTTTCCAGCATTGAAAACTTTGTTTCTATGTTGTAGTTTGTTGTTGTTAGTTATTTGTTTCAGTTTGCAGAATTTTTGTTTTCCTCACTTTATTGGATCTAGTTTAATTTTGTTTGAATCAAAATTAGAGCATAGCATCTATCTTTTGTTCATTGTATCTTGCATTTCCTTGATTTTCCCTTATATGACCTTTTCTACTTGGTGTCCTATTGCTAATACTATAGGGAGAAGAAGTTTGATACTCATGTCATCCTGTAATAGCACAATTTTCATGGATCTTGGGTTGTCAATACTAGTGTTGACACTAGTTCACTAGTTATGGACCATACCCTTAACAACTCTTTTCTTCAAGTAGTGTGACAAATGTTGAGACAATGGCTGCTAGTATTCCACAAGAAAACATAATACAAATTTATGAAGACTTATCAAACCTACAAAACAAATAAGTAATGAGAACATTTCCACCATTTCTATCCCTACCATAGATAAGATACATCGCATGATTGAAAGTGAAGATGGGGTTGACCTTGTGCGTAACATAGTTCATATTTTTGGAAAACATCTTACCTCAACCACTAGTTGTGCTTTACCTTGAACAATATACCAAGACAAGGAGGAATTCAAATTCCTCCTCCCTGAACAATTTCCTCTATTCCTACCTATTCCAATACTCAAGTTACAACAAGAACTCAACCTACTAGTAATGTTATTCCTTCCTTGGATATTTCCACTAGCATCCCTAGTACCTTTGTGGCATCACACATCATATATCCTACCACTTTACCTCCTATAAGAATTCCATTCACTTTTCCCTTGAAAACATACACACCTCCACCTTATTCACCTCCATCTCATAATTCAAACAATGATCCTCTCATAAATCAACTTTTGTAAATTGTTTCATCCCTACAAAAATAAGTTTCCACTATAAACTTGTGTGAACCCCAATCCTAATACCTGCAAAATAAAGAGAATAAACATAGTAGTTAATCAATTGCAAGAATGAACAAGGATTCCCCATGAAATCCATTTACAACACTCAAATTAGGAAGAAAATAGTGAAGAACACAATGGAAATGACAAAACAAAGATTGAATCCTAATTAGAATAGAAAACACATAATCCCATGGGGGAATTGGTGCCAATTTGATGTGAAAATTGGCCCTTTCCCAATTCCTAAGATGCAAGCTTGATATGTTGATGATGATTAATCCACTTTGATGGTGAAGGATGAGAGCTCCAAGCCAAAATCTACAAAAACCTAGCTAAGAACTTAATGATGATGGATGAAAATGGCTAAATATTTTAGCATAATAACTTTGCATAATTTGTGGATGATCAAATAAGGATATGAGATCTTGATTTATAGAATTCCAAGATGGATGAATGTCCAAATTTGAGCAATTTGGGACTAACATTCATCCAATGGCATGATGCCACTTTTCAATCTATGAATGGATGGAGGATGTGCAAGATTTGGGGATTGTGCCAATAAATGCATATATTTGAATTTTAAATTTGTTGAAATGACTTGCAAGAGGGAAGGGAAATTGCAATAAATTCCACTTGGCTCAAGACAAAGGACATGTAAGATGAAGTTATTGCCTTGTTGGATGTACATGTTGACTTAGAAATTTTGAATTCAAATTTGGAGAATATTCCAAAAGATGCCTTGTGAGGAAAATAGAGATTTAATAAATGGATTAAATATATTTTCATGTTTAACTTGCAAAATCTAGAGGATGGGACATGATTTAGAATTAAATTAATCAAGGGTTAATTAATTTAATAGGAGATTAGATGATGTGACCTATTTGACTCAAATTGATGGATTTATTTAAATCAAATAAGAGAGTAGTGTGGTAAGAGATTAATTAAATAAGGATTTTGATTTATTTAATTAAAAGAGATGGTGTTAGATTAAATCAAATAAGGTTTCAATTTATTTAATTTAATGGATAGACTTTAGAGATTTAATCAAATAAAATTAGTTATTTAATTAAATAGGATAATTAGATTAGATGGATTGATTTAATTAACAAAAGAGATGACTTGATTAGATAAAATGATTTATTTAATTAAGAGAGAAATTGATGAATTTAATCAGATAAGAAGATTTGATTAAATGGTTAGACCGAGGGATGATTTAGGATGAAACAATGTTAGTAATGAAGATCAAGTGCACAATGTCAATCGGTACATTTTACGTGTCTACATTTTTCCCCTCTTTGAAGCAATGCACTTGTTGTGTTGGTTCAAATAATAAATGATCTTGATCAAATTTAAAAATTTATTAAAAAACTTGCCCCATTGGTGCCTGGTGAGAGAAAACATTCCATTATATTGACCCCTTAAGAGATTGGACGAAAATTTTAATTTTTGGGTGATCTCGCGAAAAAAGAGGACAAAGTGCCCGAAACATCCGAAAAGGCTCCAAGAGGCTAAAAATGTGTCTAAGTGTAATAAAATGATGTAAAACAGGGCTCAACTAGATAGAAATAGGTTCAGAGGTCCAAAACCCTAGCAGGACAACCAATTAGGGTTAAAAAACCCTAATTTTTAGGCTTAAAAGGGGCCCAAAGGGTCACTTTCAAGTCATTTTCACACACCTCCGCTAGCAACCTTGAGATTTGAGCTCTAACTCTTTGATGATATGGTGCAACAATAGCTTCCCCTGCACATTTCTGATCGAGTTCGAACATACCAGTAGCCACCTGGCATCGGGGCACTAGTATGTGACCCTTACCCGAGCTTCATTTTTTCATTTAGTGCCTCATTTAATGCTTTAAAAGGTCAGTCATCTTGTAGCGACACTATATAGCACTGCTCGGAAATCAAATTATGCCATGCGGTGTAATATTACGAGGCAGAAGTGCAGTTTGGAGTTTAAAAAATTTGACACTAAGCTCGGGGCTGGCGGTTTGGTTTGAAAAGTGTGACGGAGCGGTCGTGATTTCATTCAAATTGCGACACTAGAAGGGAAAGTGCACCGTGGCGGTGCTATTTTTCTATTTTAAGCCCTAGCATTGGAGTGTGATTAGAAATCAAACTACAACACCATCACAAATTGCACCACTGGAGAAGTTTTTTGAACGCTCGATAAGGAATTTTTCAAAATTTTAACATGGTGACCTTTCTTGATTCAGGACACGGCGAGGGAGCTCTACTCTCGAGAGCATAGGTCGTGAGATTTTTCTATCTTCTTGCAGGACCTAAGTGATAGGGACCAGGATCGACTCTAGATTGCGGGGTTATGGTGCATTGCTTACACAGTGCCCATCCACACTCACTTAGGGATGCTATCAGTGCTGGCCGAGAGATGGCACAGTGAGACGTCTTCATTTCATCTTACCACTGGCAAGGCCACTGTCACCTTGGAGGACGTTTGGCATATTTTAAGATTTTTGATTCACAGTCATCGAGCAATTTTTGATATGGACGAGGGACATGAGGCCTGCCACAGAGTCCTTGCCACACAGGACATCATCTTTTGCGAGGGTTAGATAGAGCTTGAGCGACACAAG
The DNA here is from genome assembly GCA_007258455.2 of Sequoia sempervirens. NCBI lineage: Eukaryota > Viridiplantae > Streptophyta > Pinopsida > Cupressales > Cupressaceae > Sequoia > Sequoia sempervirens. Next base: position 146,424,122 of record VDFB02168118.1, on the reverse strand, counting down.
ATCCTGGCACCTCCCTACCACTAGGTGATTGCAGCCCTCATTTTGGATCTCATTGCCCCTGACAGACGAGGCCAATACTTTAGTCCCGACTAGGGATACTCCTAGGAGTAGATGGTGCGAGACAGGATGGTTTGTTTTGCATGGGGGCCTGTTCTTCTAGCTTCACTATACAGGGACCTCCATGAGTACGTCTACATGGATGGCAGAGCACTGGGAGCAGGGGTGACACTTCTTCACATCTGGGTGTGGGAGAAAAATATTGTATTGCATGCACGTGTTGTTTCAGTTCCGATATTGCTAGATGATCCCATCATGGCATGATACAAAGGCGGTGTGTCCTTCACACACACCGGTTGGCACGAGATCCCCTACTGGAGGAGGGTCCTGGATGAGATGCTAGTCTTCACCTTGTGACCACACCTTGGTGGGCCTAGATGGGCTAATGATGTCGATCACTTGTTCTATTTCCACCAGGACCGATATATGTAGGGGCAGGAGCACACTATGATCGAGAGGTACCTGCTCAAGCATGTGCAGTGTCAGTTTGGGGAGCCGCAGGATTTTCATGATGGGGACTACGTAACCATCTTTTCTCGCAACATGACACAGGTGTCATGGGGGCAGTACATTCCTACTTCAGAGGCCATGGAAAAATTTAGGTAGTTGGTGGCTTGACCATGGGCTTATGATCAGGGACTCACAGATCTAGGCATGACTCAGGCCTACATGGCTTGGTTCCAGCCTCCACTTCAATTGACTATTTCAGGTGCAAACCTAGATTTGTTGAGAGTTAGAGGCAAAGGGGGCGGATGAGGCCGGAGGGGGGTGCTTGATAGGGCCAGCCGGTTGTGCTGCAAGTTCAGCCAAGGCAGGGCGATGTGCATATGCAGAACCAGTAGTAGGAGCCACCACGAGGCAAGGATCAGCCTCGGGTGTAGCCAGCGGGATAGGCAGATGCTTGGGATACGATGATTGTGCAGTTGTAGGCCTAGGTCCAGGCTATGACAGTTGATAGAGATCAGGCGAGGGTTGAGAGAGAGCAACTTAGAGCCGAGAGGGATTAGGCCATACAACAGAGATAGGCTATAGAGCTACAGGAAGCCACTGAGCTAGGTAGGAGACAACAGATAGAGAGTATGATAGCCTCCTCCTCACAGGGTACAATATCAGTTTGATCCTACAGGGATGTCATCCGAGAGGCCAAGTATTATCAGAGGTACTATCATGAGGCCGTACCCAGAGCAAAGTGAGTCCCAGAGTATTCAAAGCGGGCTAGCCACAGACCAATAGAGGGTCATGGTGATAGAGGCAAGGGAAGCATCCACAGGGATAGAGCTTGAACAAAGATGATTTGATACTTTTTGTGCCCTACGGGATCATTTTTGATAGCCCGATGGGCCTTTTGTACTGATTGACATACATGTATATTGATCCAATTTATTACTTGTACTATGATAGTTGCATTATTGATGATATATATATGAGCCGATGATGATTTTTGATGTGATGTGATGTGTACTCTTTATTTATGCATGCATGATTTTACTTCTATATGCTGTGCAATGATGCTTTTATGGATGCACTTATTTCCAATGATGTATGCATTATGATTATGACTAACATATCTATATTATGTTAACCTATGATATGAAGATGTATTTATGTGATGCGTAATAATGTTGTCTATATGATTATATGTGCAATGTTATGTGGAATATGCTTATATCTGGACGGATTATGGATGGATGTATGCTTTGTATGTGATGGATTGTTTTCTATTTATGCTTATGTGGGATTATTTATGTAATGAATGATTTATGATGCTATTTATGATATGTCATGGATGATGTAATGTGATGGTCATGATATGATGCATATGAGATGGTCTTATGTAATGCAAATGAGATGGTTTTTTAAGATGCTTAGAATAACAAATGTTGTTATTCTAATCATATTGAATGATGATGTAATGTATGTGATACATTAATATGATGTACTATATGCAATGATATGATAATGTTCTATGCAAAATGGACTTAATGCATGAGATGACTTTATGATGTTATGCTAGTATGTATGTGATGAATTTATCTTATAATTCCTATGTACCTATTGTTTATGATTATCCAGTATGTGATAATGTGAAATGGTTATGAAATGCAAATGAATTTTTATGCGGTGATTGATATAATGCAATGCGATGCAATGTAATGAAATGGATGCACCTATCTATGAAGAATGCCTATGATAACCTATTTATATGATGGTTGAAATGCAATGCATGCGTATCCTATATGATATGTTTATGCAATATGGTAATGGTTTATAGATGTAGGATTGATGACGATGATGGTGGTGATGATCAACTATCATAGTACCTTGTTAGTGTGGTGAGCAAGAAGAGAAGAATTCATTTCAACGAGACACAAGATGATGCAAATGAAAATGATGATGGTGATTACTTGCCAAGGAATTGGGATTTTCAAAGGGATGATTTCCATATGTTTGATAACACACATGGTATGATGCATCAAGGTATAGAAAACCAGGATGACGTTGTACCTAGTGTGATGGACTTTGACTTAACAATCAAATAGGAGTATCCTTGTTCACACCTGACATACAGAAACCTTACTAGGATGCACTTTGGAAGTTTAAAACACCTTAGACCAAAACATGGAAAGGTAAACCTTTCAATGCAATAGTCAACAAGTTTTCCAAGACCTCCTACGTACATACCTAACAAAGCAAGTATTCACCAAGGTTATTTTACAAGAACATCCAACAAGCATAGTAGACAAAAAGATATTGATCGTTGCCCCATTCCTATTTCTCTAAATCCTCTTGTTCGGATATCATCGAGAATTCCTTGGAATGAGTGCAATAAGATAAGTCAAAGATAAAGACAAAGTAAACAAACAAGTTGATGTTCTTCAATACAGCTAACCAAAAGGGAATGTGTTTTTAAGGATAGGAACCGAAACTATTGCCAAAAGATAATGCCCATTGTAGGAAGGATGCATCCTAGGACATGTTAGTGGATGGCAGCACATCACTTCGTTTATTGAAAGTGTTCTAAATAATGATTGATATGGGACCAATTTTGGACGATGAGTTACCAATATGAAGAGATGACCAACTTGCTTATACACTAACTTAGACCTAAGACTTAACATTTTGGGTTTTTTAGTTTTATCCTCCTAGACTTGCTTCTAACTGTCTCACCAAAGGTTGAGGATGATGATCAGTTTATTGTGAGTGATGTTATTGCGGGTGTAGGTGAGATGAGATGAATGGATTTTTTCAAATATTTGGATGTTTTTTGGAGTTTTACAATGTTTTGAGGCTATTTTTTGTATTTTTTGAGATTTTCAAATGTTTTGATTTTTAATTTTTCCAATGTTTTGGGATTTTCTAAGATTTTGACCAAGAGACTAAACTAAAGACCTATCCTAGGGGCCTCAGGGGCAGATAACTAGATTAGCCTTGCCTACGTTATACACGCAGAGACCACGTAGTTTGACTGATGACTTGACCGATTTATAGATGAAGATATAGATGATGAATTGTTAGCTTACTATGGCAGACTCCTAAAGGATTGACCTAAGTGTCTCAGGGGATGATCAAAGATCAACCTTGCCTATGTTCAAGCTCAGAGATGACTTTGTTTTTGAATTTTGACTGACTTTTTGGCATATTTTTGGGATTTTGATATGTTTTCAATGTTTTTGGATTTTCTGATGTTTTGATGTTTTTGGATTGTTTTGATTTTATGATGTTTTTGAATTTTCTGATATTTAGGATTTTAAGAATATACATGAAACTGATCTGATAAGAACATGCCCCCAACGTGATGCAATAGACTACTCTGATAAAGGCAAGACAAACTGACCTTGAGGATGGGCCGAGTAGTACTAGGAAGGATCATGATATGAAAAAAAGACCAAGCTATGGTGCGGGTGCGAGTGGATGAGTGATGGATTGAGATTTGGATGCAATGGATGATGGAAACATAATGGATGGATGATGCAGAACAAGCCGTAAAAGAGCCTGGTGGATGGAAAGTGCTTGTTTATGCAAGGTGCTTATTTTCTAGGTTTTCACCAAGGTACTTGTCCAAAGTGCCACGGGAGTGGTTTTCACTAGAGGACAATTTTTTCTCTTTACTATTTTTTATCCTTTTTTCGATTTTTTTGATTTTTTGATTTTTTTGTCACCAAGATGCCCATTTGCCGTGTTTTTGCCAAGGTAACCATTTTTTTAGGACTTTTTTTATTTTTTGGATTTTTGGTTCTATACCTTGAAAGATTTAGGCATAAAACTTTTTGAGATGAGAGCTATTCATGGGCTCTTGAAAAGGTTCCCCTTCGGATGTTGATAGCTAATATTCCTCTGACTTGTAACTTGTTGTGATGATGAATAGTCCCAGCCAATTGGGTTCAAATTTTCCTTTGTTGCTTGGGTTTGGGACATTCTTCTAATTTTCTTTTAAGACTAGTTCTCTGACTTGGAACATCCTGCTTATGATTTTCTTATTGTAGCTCCTTTTGAGTCTATTCTAATAGATTTACAAATAATTCAAAGCATCTATACGTCACTCATCCAGTAGCTCTAGATCATTTAGTCTTGACACTCAGTAGTCTTCATCAGTGATGAGGTTTTGCAGTGATATCTTGAGGGATGGGAGCTCGGTCTCAATGGGGAGTAGGACTTCTGATCCATAGACCAAGGAGAAAGGAGTGGCACCAGTGGGTGTGTGGATGCTGGTTCGATAGGCCCAGAGGGTAGGATTAAGCTGTAGATGCTAGTCATGACCTATGTCATTGACTGTTTTCTTGAGGATTTTCAAAATGGTTTTATTAGTAGCTTCTGCTTGGCCATTGCCTTGGGGATAGTATGGGGTGGAGAAGTGATGCTGGATTTTAAATTTTTTGCATAAGTCACAGACATCTTGATTCTTGAATGGTGTCCCATTATCTGAGATAATGGCTTGTGGAACACCATAGAGACATATGGGATAGTTCGGGATGAACTTTGAAATCTGCTTCCCAGTTATGTACATCATGGGTATGGCCTCCACCCACTGAGTAAAGTACTCTATTGTGATTATGATGAATTTGTGGCCATTAGATGAGGTGGGCATGATTTTTCCAATGAGATCTAGTCCCCACTACAAAAAGGGCCATGGTGGGATGATAGGATGAAGCTCTTGAGTTGGAGCATGGATGAGGTCCCCATGCTGCTAACATTGTAGAAACTTTCTGGCATGATCATGTGCATCTCTTTCCATTGTGGGCCAATAATACCCAATCCTGAACAGTTTCTTAGCTATGGTCATTCCACTTGACTATGAACCATAGATATCATTGTGTACTTCAGTTAGAGCGCTTAATGCCTCCTTAGTGTTTAAGCAGTGCAGTAGGGTTCCTTCTATGCTCCTACGATATAGGGTATCTCCTAGGATGACAAATTTGGATGCCTTTTTAACAAAGGCTCATTTTAGGTTTGAGGGTAGGTCAGCAGGTATGACTCCTATACGAAGGTATGTGTAAGTTTCATGATACCAAGGATCACCAGGATCAATGATTTCACACACATATTCTGATTCTGGTACCTCGAATGCAGGTATGAGAAGCTGCTCAATCAAAAATTCATATTTTGAGACGTTGTGGTCAATATTGAGCAAGGATCCAATTGTTGCCATGGCGTCTACTGCTCTGTTGTTGGTTCTAGGAATCTAATAAAATGTTATTTCAATGAAGGATTCTTTGAGAGTCTCCACCAATTTCTTATATGGAGTGAGCTTCTCATCCTTGGTCTGATATTCATCATTGACTTAATTTATGATCAATTGAGAGTATTTGTATACTTTGAGAGCTATGATGTTCCATTGTACTGCTATTCTGAGACCTATGGTTAAAGCCTCATATTCTGCAATGTTATTGGTGTAGGGGAATGCCAATTTGTATGACCTTGGTATGCAATCCCCTTGTGGGGTGATGAAGAAGACACCAGCTCCTGATCCATGTTATGTGTATGAGCCATCAAAGTATAGTTTCCAGTGATTAGCTACGTTGAGATTAAAAATGGATTCATTTGGAAACTCTGAGACAAGAGGGTTCTCAAAATAGATTGGTGCTTCTGCCAGTTGGTCTGTGATGACTTGGCCCTTGATTGCTTTCCTCTCCACATATTTGATGTCATATTCAGATAATATCATCACCCATTTTTCCATTTTTCCTATGAGCATTCCCTTTGATAGTAAATATTTGAGAGGGTCGATTTTGGCGATGAGTTTTATTTTATGTGCCACATGTAATGTCTGAATTTTTGGGATGCAAACACTACTACAAGGCATGATTTTTTGATGAATGAATAGTTTAGCTCATGACCAACCATTTTCCTGTTGATGTAATATATAGCCATCTTCGTTCCATTTTCATCATGCTAAGCTAAAACAGCTCCAAGGGCTACTGTTGTTGATGACACGTATAGAATCAATGGTTTCCTTGGGATTGGTGGCATTAAGACTAGTGGTGTCAGTAGGTATTCCTTAATTTTGTTGAATTCCTCTTCATGTTTGGTATCCCATTTGTATGTTACTCCCTTGTGGAGTAGGTGAGAGTATGGGTTTTGTTTGTCCGCTAGTTGTGCTATGAATCTATGAATGGATTGTAGTCTGCCTTGGAGACCTCTTAGTTTCTTTAATGTTTCCGGTGCCTCCATCTCGAGGATTGCTTTTACTTTTGCTGGATCCACCTTGATACCCCTCATTGACACTATATATCCTAGAAATTTTTCTGATTGTATGCCGAATACACACTTCTTAGGGCTTAATCTGACCTTGTTGTCCTCCAGCTTGTCAAAGATGGCACTAAGGGTTGCTATGTGATCTTTTCTCTTTCTAGACTTGGCTAGAATTTTGTCAGCATAGTCTTCAACTATCTTATGGATCATGTCATGGAATATCAATGTCATGGCCCTTTGATATGTTTCCCCTGCATTTTTTAATCCAAATGGCATCATGTTCCAGTTGTAGGCCCCCCATGGACAAGTAAAAGTTGTTTTATGTTGGTCCTCTTTAGCTATCATGATCTGATTATACCCTGAGAATCTGTCCATTAGTGACAACATCTCATGTCTCGCTAGCATATCTACTATCATGTCGATGTTGGGAAGCGGGAAGTCATATTTTGGACATGCCTTGTTCAAATCTCTGAAGTTTGTGCAGATTCTGATATTTCCATCACGTTTTGAAACAGGTACCAAGTTTGATAGCCATTTGGGGTAGTCTATTGTTTGGATGAAATCCTGCATCTAATAGATTTTTTAGCTCCATTTTGACCAGTAGGGCGATCTGAGGATGCATTTTTCGAAGATTTTGTTTGACAAGTTTTGCTTCTGGATACATTGCTAAGTGGTGAACTGCAGTCTCTAGATCAAGCCCTGGCATGTCAGCATAACTCCATGCAAATTTTATCTGGCTTTCCCTTAGGAATGCCGCTAGAAGATCTTGCTCTTGTGATAGTAGTGATTCCATGTACAATGTGATATGCGGGGCTTCTTCTTTTCCTAGGTTGACTAGATTGCATTTTTCTGCCAAGACTGCTGACTTTTCTAGATGAATAGCTCTTAAAGGAAGATTGAATCCCCCATCCTCAGGTGCCTCAGAGAGGTTTTCACTGTTGGATGCATCCTTTCTTTTTAATTTTTTCTTGTCTGAGAGTGCCACAGTGTGGTTTTCACTCAAGGACTTGGATATTATTCTTAATTTCTCACTTTTGTGACTGAAGGATTCAATCGTTTCCCCACAATAGGCATGTTGCCCAACTCTATTATGAACCCTGCTTTATGGTTCCCATCTGGAATACTATCCTACAATCCTATGAATTATGAGAGTGCCTCATCATTTTTGAATGTATCAAGAACTAGTGGTCCTTGTCGGTCATAGTTGATGAGTTGGGGATATACTAAGCGGATCTCATGATTTTGATGGTTAGATTCAAAAGATAGGGTGCTAATCATGTAGAGGGTGGTATCCTTGAATAGCCTAGGTAAGTTAGGTGTGGGGTCCTCATCATCTCTACTACTACAAACATCGGTTATATCAAATGTAAAGTTATCTATGACTCTACCTTTAGACACTGGTAATCGTAGTTCTGCTGGGGTTGGCTGAGGAGGATTATTAACCATTGTAACTAGAAGACTTCGGCCTTGTATGGTTATACTTGGAGGGGTACATCCAAGGCCAAAATTTGTTAATGGTCGCATCTCTAGCATGATAGGTATTATAAGCCCATTGTCATTTTGTCCAAGTCCTTGATTTCTATCGTAGCCCATAGCGAGCATCATTTGCAAACCCTTGCTTCTATCATCCATTGGTAATTCAGGTGCTGGTCTTTCATCTTGATATAGCATGTGAAATGGATCTTCTTCAATAACCTCTCGGCCAAGATCTCCCCAACTTGTAAATTTGGGACAATTTGTAGGAGATGTTTGGGATGTGGAAGCTTCATTTGTTTGTGGGCGTCCCTGTGATCTAGGAGGTTGTGGTAGCTCTCCTACTACTAAAGCATTATTAGGGAGCTTGTAGCTTCCACAATCGTTATCTTGGATAATGAGCTTGATATCAGAGATGGTGGGAATGGCGGGAGTGGCGGGTGTCTCTGTCACAGAAGTGGATGCGAGAGTGGCAGGATCAATGTATGGTGTGGATGGACCCTCATCATTTTTTGGTACTTGGGGGATTTTGTAATACTTTCCTTCAATATCTTTGCAATAAGAGAAGGGTTCAGGATCTCCATGGCTGGTAACTTCTTGTCCATTATGTGTAAATTTCACACATTGGTGGAAAGGTGATGCTACCACTTTCATCACATGGATCCATGGATGTCCTAAGAGGATATTATATGGCAAGTCGATGTCCAAGACCTGACAAGTGGTTTCCATGATGGCGGACCCTACTTGAATAGGGAGTTTGATTATGCCCTGAGACACTCTTTCTTGATCATATATGCTCTTATCGTGATACCCTTCCCTTTGTCGATAGAATATTTTGATATTTTCAATTGCTTGATGAGACTGAGGGAACATATGTTCAAGTCCGCACCTCCATCCACCAAGACCATTTTGATTTTTCTCTTATGTACTATGGCTTGCAAGTGAAGTGCATGGTCGTGAGATGGTTGAGTGGGGAAATCCTTGTT
>VDFB02168118.1:146367635-146414816 GCA_007258455.2 Sequoia sempervirens | reverse complement strand
CTACTAATCATAAGCTTGATTACTCTTTTTTTTCTCTTGAAATCCTTCTTAGCTTTAGTAGACATCCAAATTTGACCACTCCCATATGGTCAAGTTTGTCTCCTTTATTTATCTATTTCATCAATATTAATTAAATTACTACTTATTTAATTAATATTTCTCCTTCCTCTAAGGTTTCTAAAGTATTTAATTTAACAATTAAATACTTTACCTTTCATCCTTTCCTCTCTAAATTAAATAAATATATCAAATTATTTAATTTAGTCATTTAACCTTTTTGAATTTAAATCAATTTTAAATTCCCTATTTTCTCTCTCCTTGTCACATCCTCCATAATCCTCTTCTAATCTAGATTAATTTCATTAATCCATGATTACGATGTGCACACCCTTAATTAGGATTAATGTCACATCCTCCATATTTGGCCACTTGCCTCTAATCCTTCATTAGTCTTCTTAATCACCTATTTGTACAACCTTAATCTAATCATCATGCCAGTTTTGGTATGTCCTCCAAGTCAACCTTTCATTAAAACTTTCTTCATTTGGCCTTGACCTCTTCTTGATGTGAATTAAAAATTCACATATATTCATTCAATGCTCCCATCTACCCTATGAAAGTTGTTAGGAAATTATAAATCCTCTCATAAGTCACATCACTCACATGGGACAAGGACCTCCTTTATTTGGACCTTGTCTTATCCCCAAGGTACTCCTAATCATGTGAATTTAAAATTTACATTTATTATTCCAACCACTTCTCTCTTCACCATGATGATTAGTTAGGAATTCTAAAATTGCTCACTTGTCACCATCCTTGCCACATGGGGACAAAAACTTCATTTTTGAGGAAATTTTCCCCTAATATCAAGGTACTTGCAAGTACCTCCACCTCACATGTCCTCTCTCCACCTCACATGTCCTTTTTCTGCCTCCCTTTCCACATGGCAAGATGTGAGGGCTTGTGAGTCCTCAACTCACCATAGCCCTCCATCTTATCCATGTTGGCTGAATCCTAGCTATTCAATTCTCTAGAAATTCATCCCCTAAAATAGAGGATTTGGTCTTATTTTTGATTCATTCATAACACACATTAAATCACTAGCAACTCTCAATCACTCTACATTTTTGCATTCAAGATCATCCTCCATTATTGAATCCTCAAGTTTTCATTGCATTCATCTCACACACTTCTCCAAATACTGACTTCCATCTTTGCATTCATCATCCCATTTAGAGAATTTTTCATATCATTTTATCTCATTTTTCATTAAGGAGCATACATCTAATCTACATCAAAGGGCCAACCAAAAGGATCACTTGGGCAAGGTATATCTCTTGCTTTAATATTTGTTTTATTAAAGTTAAACTTAGGCTTATCTTGAGGTGGTGTTGTGTGTGTTTCTCCTTTTCATTTCTATTGTTTTGCATCTTTTAGGGTAGGAAATCAATTTGCACATATTTTTGGTATGCCTGGTGGGACCCACAAATGGGTTTTCTCTTTTATTGTGCTCTATTGTTTGAATTTTTGTAGGTTTAGTTTACATAGAGACAACTCTGTAACTAACAGGGGTGACACTTCCCTCGAGATAGGTGAGCCTACCCTCAACAGAGGTGATTTTTCCCTTGTAGAATCACCCATCTATGAGACAAGGAAAATATGCTCCCTATTTCCTGAATAGGCGACCTTGCTATTGAGTTGGGTGAGCCTGCTTCTGACAAATAGATGATCTTTCCTTTGAATAGGTTACCTTTCTATTGAAAAGGGTGATCCTGACTCTAATAGGGGAAACACTGCTATCAATAGGGATATTTTTCCCCAAATAGAGACAATTCTGAGGTGAACAGTGACTTAAAAGGTTATTTCCAGAGTTTGTTTCTTGTCATTTTTCTTAGTACTGACCCCCTAACCTATTTTGTCAATGATTGTGCTTGTTTTTACTAACGTTTGTGTAGTTGTTTCAAATTTTTCCAAGGCCAGAGATCTAGACTACTAAGAGTTTATTGCATGATGTTCAGTCCCAGTGTAGCTAGTCTTGTTTGTTTGCTTTTTTTTCATACTAGTTAGACACATATCTAATTAGGGGGAACGAATATATTTATTTTTTGTCCTCAAAAGTGGACTATTGACGTATCCAATCATGTTGTACCATTCAATGAAATTGGGTGAAGAGAAATTGTAGTCCCCTTAGTCCTTGTGTTACATAGGAGGCACTAGATCATTCAAGATTCTTCCTTGTGCTTCGTACGAGCCTTGGGACTAGCCAAAAATGTCTAGTGTTTTATTTTAGTGGGATATTCTTGGGAATTTCATCACCCCAAGGATCGATCCCAACCACGTGTACTGATGGGGTATATAAACGGGGGAGAGCCAAAACTATACCCTAATCTAGTCATGTCATGTCTAGCGAAACGTCAAAGCTAGGGTGATACCTAGATAAGATGTGAAGAGTTGGTCCAAGTTTTTAGTACCTCGCTGGGACTTCTGACTTATGCCTATGATGGGGTGGTGTTCATGATTGTGCCTCACATACCATTTGTATATCGAGGACTCCCTAGATTTCCTTGTTCAGCCTACTTAGAGGACCGTGTCAGCCATACCCTTTTTACTAATCTTAGAATTGTGTTGTTTGAACTATCTTCTTTGTGAGAAACTAGTGCATGTCTTGTTGGTCGAGTTAGCCTTTTCATTCTGCTTGTTGTTTTTGTGTTTTCTATCCTTTTCCATAGCCATTTTTATCCAAGCCCAAGCCAGGTCTACTGTTTGGGTGAGTTTTCCTTTGATAGGGGAAAACTTGCTACTGACAGGGGTGAACCTTTTGTCCACATGGGAGACCCTACATTCTATTTGAGTCATTTTCCTAGTTTGTTCTTTTCAAAATCTCCCATCCTTCACTAGTTAGGTGAGTCTACCTCTAAGAGGGGTGATTCTACCTTTGAGTTGGGCAACCCTGCCACCTAAAGGGGTGATTTTTCTCTTTGTCTAGTCACTTTGTTAGTCAAACAACCCACCACATTCACCTATTTCATCAAAAGGGGTGATTATACCTACGAGTTGGGTGACCCTGCCTTGTACTTGGGTGATTGTGCTTGCTATTTCAATTCCATGTCAGTCTCAGAGTCATCATATTCACCCATTCTCTAGAAACAGACATGTTTACAACATAGTTGGGCGATTATGCACTCTAAACAACCAATCCTACCTTTCATTCAGTCAATCCATTTATCCATTTCCCCATTTGGTTGGTTTGTTTCTCTACTTGGTTCGTCTGTTTCCCCATTTCGTTGGTTTGTTTCCCCATTTGGTGGGTCCATTTTGTTGTTTTGTGAGACCATTTCCTCATTTGGTGTTTCTAATTTCCCATGCTAAGAATCTATTTACCTATTCTGTGAGTCCATTTGTCCATTTAGAGAGACCATCACCTCATTTATCAACATCATTTGACCATTTTCAGATTTAGACAAGTCTAAAAATTGAGTTAGGTGACCTTTCACCCTAGTTGGGTGACCTTGCACCCTAGTTGGGTGACCTTTCCCCCAAGTTGGGTGACGTTGCATCCTAGTTGGGTGACCTTGCACCTTAGTTGGGTGACCTTTCCCCCAAGTTGGGAGACCATGCACCTTAGTTGGGTGATTCTGCACCTTAGTTGGGTGATTTTGCACCTTAGTTGGGCGACCTTGCACCCAATTTGGGTGACCTTGCACCCTAGTTGGATGACCTTGTACCCTAGTTGGGAAATTCTACACCTATTAGGTGAGTCTGATCTTTTTCTAGAAAGTTAATTTGTTGGGCTCCTGAAAAGCTTGTTTTTTTCCAAGTCGTTTGCACCTTCTGCTCACTCATAATCCTCACTTTAGTTCATCTTCATTTTACAAGGGTCATCCATTTATCATTTGAGTCATATAGGTACATCCTTAATCATCTCTAGGTTGCATATCCATCATCATTTTCTTAATCCAAATCCCTTGAACTTCATTTGAAGTTATTATCCAAATTGACCTAGGTGTCTGAAGTTGATTGTCATCTTTCAACATCTGCTTAAGATCATCATCCATCTTGAGTCATTCATCATTTTTGATCCAATCAATCCACTCCCATCTCAAGTTGGATTCGGTGATGCAATCATCTATCTATTCTTTTATCTGATCAATCAACACCTCAAGTCACCTAGGGTGATTTCTAAACTTGGTTTAGAATCCTGACCATCATCCAATCTTATCCAATCTAATCCAATCACATCTCTATCTAATTATCCAATATATCGATCCATTACCTAATCTAATTAATCCTCCAATCATCATTTAGGTCATATTTGCATTGCATCATAGAGTCTAACTGCATCTTAGTTCACCTCGTAGTCTCACACTTTCATGCCCATTCAAACTCAATCACAAGCCAAGAAGAAAATGACAGAACAACAAGCCTAAGGTTCCCAGCCGAATATCCCTCAAGATCCCAATAATAGTGCTTTGTCATAGTCCAATACTAATCTTCAAAACACCTCACTACCCAAAGATGAGAACATAGTTAATCAACCTGAAGTTGTAGTTGATGAATACCTTAGCAATCCCTCTAATGTTCAAATGATGGATCACCTCCTTAACGAATGTGGGGATAATATTCTTGCCACTCTGATCATGAAAGGAGTAAAACCACCACCTGATTTTAATGTCACAGTATACCAGCACTGAGTCTCTTCCTGTACCTCAAGACCCCCAGACTTCACAAAATGTGTTGGGAAATCCATATGTCCTTGAAGGTGGACCTATAGACAATTGGTATCACCTTGAGTTTAGAAATCTTGTGATACATCAAGTCACAAGTTATCCTCACCTCCCCTCTGCAACCTCTATGGCTCCACCTGATCCTAATGACCCCTATGCCTATGGCATGCCATAGAAAATTTTGTTTGCTCCACCACTCTCGCCTTAGCATCCTGGTCAACCACCTATCAACACTGGGAGAAATCCTATCCTTGCATTGATGGCACCTCCAGGTCCTACGCTCACTGGAAATCTACCACCACTACCTCAAGGTAACATTCCTGCATTTCAGCAGCCTCCTATTAATCCTCAACAATCTATTGTGTTGCAAGCACTATCATAACACACTGTTATTCCCTCGCAAGCACCACCACAACATACCACTATAATTTCTATCTCATCTCAACCATCCTATCAGCAACCTCCGCAGAAAAATGTCACCATCCCACAAAAAAATGTTTCAATCCCTCAGCAACACTACCATTCCTATGGAACCCCCACATCAAGTGACACAAAATACATCACCATTGTTGCAACCACCCCATGGAGCTTTTGTAGCAGTCCTAGAACAACATCATATCCCATCTCACCCACTTTATCAACAACAACCACCCCAACATACACACATTCCTACACAAACACAAAGTAATCCCCTTACACAATATCTCTACCATCCATCAAGCACATATACTGCCTATGCTACTACATCCAATCCTAATCCAAATATTCATGTGGCCTCTTAATATCCACCATAGACACAACTTCCACTTGACACCAATCCTATGCAATCACATATGAATCCTTACCAACAACCATCTAATCTAAAACCACCTTTGTATACCACACAACAACCCAACATTGCGTATAATTGTCAATCCAATCCATACTACGCTTAGAAGTATCCATCATACCAATAAGGTGTTTCATCCACATTGTACATGCAACAAAAACCACCTTACCAACAAGATACTTCATCAACCTCTTACTATCAACAACCACCACCATACTAGCAAGGTGCTTCCACATATTCGTACTACCAAGATGCTACGCAATATCAAAAAGGTACTCCATCCACTTCACACTATCAACAATAGCCACCCTACCAACAAGTAGCTTCCACCTTCTACTATAAAAATCCATCATCCTCCTATCCACCTTACATCAATCCACAATCTGCTTATGCCAATCAATACCAACAAACGCATTCATATACACCTACGCCTACTTATGATCCAACTGCTTTTGCACCATCATTATCATATCAGCAATATCCTCCATACAATCAACTTAATCCATCCAATCTGACTCCCATAGCACCCATCAATAAAGATCTGGAGGAAGTGAAAGTTGCATTAGAGGACCTGCAAGTAGGGATTAGTAAACAATCATTCAAGTTTAAAGATATTGATCCTTCAATTTAATCAGTTCCTTTCCTAAAGCATTTTGAAATGTAGAAATTCAATAAGTATAATGGAATGAAAGACGCCAAGGATCACCTTCAAGAGTTTTACACCCACTATCAAGAAGTCGTTAATAATGAAAATTACCTCATGATATTGTTTCCTGGGAGTCTATAAGGAATAGATCTTGACTATTTTATGGGTCTCGAGAAGGGATCTATCAAGTCCTTTGCACAGCTTTCAAAAGAGTTTGTCTCCCACTTCTCCTTTAATCTAGAGAAGGATATCAATACATTAGATGTCTTGAAGGAAAACTAGCATGAGGGAGAAACCTTTGCAAGCTATGTTTAAAGATGGCTAGCTCTATCCAGTCGAATGAAATCCACATTAAGGGAAAAGGTCATGGTTACCCTATTTATTGAAAAATCTCATCTAGATATGGCCCACAACTTCAGGCTTCACTATGTCACAACCTTTGTAGAAATAGTGAAGAAAGGTCCTATCCTTGAGAGGGAACTTATCGCCAAAGGGTTAGTCAAAATGTTTAACTCTAATAAATAGAAGTTGTCTAGGAATAAGCCTTGTTCTTGGAACAAGAACAAAAACGCTATCAATGATGGTGTCACTGACACTAAACACGTCCAAGTGGCTAATGCTTCACAAAAGCTACAATATCCCCCTCCTTAGCAGTCAATTCCAAATGCCATATTAGTGCCACAAGGGGAACCTCATCCACCACAAAAATCCAATTAGAATAATCAAGGGGGTAATAAATATCAATTTACTCCACTAGGGGAGCCCCTAAGTGCTATGTTTAATAGGCGTCTTCAAGCCAATTACCTAATTACATATCCTGTGACTAAGCTCGTTGATGAATCCAAGCCTAAACCATCCTATTTTAAAGAAAATGAGTATTGCGAGTTCTATAAGATTAAAGGGAATACATTGAATAAGTGTCAAGGTTTGAAAATGTACATCCAGGATCTCATAGATCAGGGTGACATACATGTGGATGCCAACATGGTAACCTCACCCAATGCTCAATTGAAGATATATCAGAATGCTTTGCCTCAACATAACCAAGGTCCTAGCACATCAAACTCAAACCAAGGGCCTAGCAACAATAATGATCATAATAACAACATCAACAACATCAGTTACAAAAATATTCCATTTAATTATCAAGGCATAGTCATGCATATTGAATAAGTAGAACCACGCATATCTATGATACACGTAGAAGAAAAAGATCCACAATGTGTTGTCACAATCCACCGAACCCGTATCACAGTCTTTGGAGCCTCCACATCCACCCAACCACCGCTTATGAGTTCTCAATACAACATTCTTTATCATCTAGGAAAGACCCTGACCCAAATATCCATTCTGGATTTGCTCAAGTCTTTTCCCATACACCAAGAAATCTTAAATAAGGCCTTACAAGGCACCAAATTTCCTAATTGCATAGACCCTACACAATTTCAAGCATTGGTAGGACATATCTCAGTAGCCTATCAATTAGGTTTTAGCCAAAATGATATGCCTTGCATTGACTCCAATCATAACTTCCCCCTCCATCTTGAGGTCCTTGTAAACTGTCATAAAGTAAAAAGGGCATTGGTAGATTATGGTTTTTCCCTAAACCTTTGTACATTGAAATTCATAAAACAAGTGGAATACACCCATACCAACTTAAAAAATCAAGTCATCACTATCAAGGCGTATGATAATGTAGAGCGTGATTATGAAGGAACAATCTATCTACCAATCTAGGTTGGGCCAGTTGTGCAATACACTACATGTTATATCCTTGATCTAGAACTCCCCTATAACCTCCTCCTTGGCTATCCATGGATCCATGCCATCCAATCCATTCCATCCACATACCACCAATGTCTAAAATTAACATTTAATGGGGTAGAAGTTACGATACACGTAGATCCTCAACCATTCAAATATTGTCATGCATTAGAAGCTTCTTTTCCCCATTCCCACCACTACCTTGGAGTAGAAATGGGACCACCATAGCCATCATCCTCCCATTCATCTACCAACACATCAATCACCACTTCATCCACTCCATCATCTACATCTAATTCCACCCTTACCATTGAAGTCTAGATCATCGACAAGGGGTGTGGTGAATATGAAATGTGCACAACTTTGAATGTGGCAACTATGCCACCCTCACCACACACATAAAATCAACCTTCTCAAACTATAGCAAAGGAAGAAGAGAATATGATCACCTTGAGCTCCAAAAATGTGGGATCCAATGCCTTTCGCTCTCCTAGGTTAAGGCAAGACACACCAAAAGATGACATCAACCAATGGGTATATTGTGACTAACCTAAATCCTCTCCCCCCTTGAAAGAATATTTCCAAGACAGCTATCCTTGGCCTTCTATGTTTGCAGAGAAACACAACTATCAAGGGGGAGGCCATGGTGTAGACGAACAAGGATGAGGACAACCGATAGACACTTTTGTGCGATGAAGAAACTTGGGATTGGTCTATGAAACCAAGCAAAAGGGTCGTATGGCATCATCTAGTGCCTCTAACAACATTAGTGTGGACAACGGTCTCCTTGAATGCATACCAGAAGAAGAGTCCATCATACATGCATATGATGGTGTAGATCACACCGACCTTTCTTCCATGTTCGAATGCTTATCCATTTGCACCATTAGCCTATCCCTTAAACATCCTGAACTTATAGACTGGGACCTACATGGTAGTGCACCTATTGATACCTTTCCTTCGATAGATTAGTATGTACATCTTATGAGATTGGGGGAAGATGAGCACCCTAACCGCAAAAGTAAAAAGAAGCAAAATTTAAAAGGGTCACCTAGCAAAAACCTCCCTGAGGAACTTCTTGACCTAGAAAAAGTAGAAAAAAAGGGTGTATCTAATAGGGAAAACCTTGATGAGGCGCTAGAGGATGGGGACATTCATCTTGCCCTTGTAGGAACTCAGTTATCTGAACGATCATCCATATTGATTGAGGAAACACAGGAAATAAATTTGGGAACTAAAGAGGATCCCAAAATCACATATGTAGCCAAAGCATTGTTAGAGGAAGAATACTCCACCATCACTCAACTTCTCAAAGAATGCATCATCAATTTCACATGGATATATTCAAACATGCCAGACCTTGATCTTGCTTTAGTAGTACATCATTTGGATTTACATTTTAGTGCCAAACCCATCAAGAAAAAGCTCTAAAAAATGCATCCCCAAGAAGCTTTATTGGTCAAGAAAGAATTGGAGAAGCTATTAGAATTTCTATTCATAAGACCCATTGAATATTCTGAATGGATTTCCAATATAGTTCTAGTTGCCAAGCCAAATAGGAACATTAGGATTTGTATTGACTTTCGTGACCTCAACAAGGCTTGTCCCAAAGATGATTTCCCTTTGCTAAACATCAACATGTTAGTGGAACTAACTGTAGGGCACAAGATGCTTTCCCTCATGGATGGCTTCTCTGGGTACAATCAGATCATAATTGTGCCTAAAGATCAACATAAAATGGCCTTCACTACACCTTGGGGCACGTTCTGCTATAATGTCATGCACTTTGGTCTCAAGAACATAGAGGCAACCTACCAACGAGCCATGACCATTATCTTCCACAATCTGATTTAGATAATAATGGAAGATTATGTTGATGATTTTTTAGGGAAATCAAGAACAAAGTAAGAGCATCTTGTGGTCCTCAAGAAGATATTTTAGTGTCTAGAGTATTATAAGCTAAGGCTAAATCCTAAGAAATGTGTCTTTGGGGTCACATCAGGAAAACTATTGGGTTTCATTGTCTCCCAAAGAGGCATAGAAGTCAAACCAATGAAATTCAAGGAGATCATCGACATGCCTTCTCCATGAAATCTCAAACAGTTAAGAAGTCTTCATGGTAAGTTGCAATCCATTCAATGGTTCATAGCTCAACTAGCCAAAAAATGCTAATCATTCACTCATCTCTTGAAGAAGGATACCACCTTTAAGTGGAATCAACAATGTCAACTAGGGTTCAACAAGATCAAAGAATATTTGGCTCATCCTCCCATCCTTATGCCACCAATTCCTGGAAAACTACTCTTGCTCTATATTTCTGCTACTTCAGTGGTATTGGGGGCATAGTTGGCACAAAATGATGAGTCATCAAAGGAAAAAGCAATCTACTACATCAGTTGAAGTCTAGTGGGTTATGAACTCAACTATTCTCTGATGGAAAAATCTTGCCTCGCTATGGTCTTCAATTCACAAAAACTCTTACATTACATGCTTAGTCACCTAGTGAAGCTCATCTCCAAGGTTGATCCACTCAAATATTTGTTATCTAGAGAAACTATAATTGGTCGCATGGCTAAGTGGGTCATGCTATTAAGTGAATTTGATATAGAATATGTGGATCGAAAATATACTAAAGGATAGGTAATAGAAGATTAGCTGGCAGATGCTCCCCTAGTAGATGCCTATCCTCTGAAAATAGAATTTCCTAATGAAGGGGTCTTTGCAGTAACAAAAGTGGCCACATGGACACTCTATTTTTATGGGTTGTACACACACAATGGATTGGGGGCAAGAATCTTGCTCGTCACCCCAAAGGTGACTATTTACTAAAGCCATTTATGTTGGCCTTTTCATGTACAAATAACATAGCTAAATATGAGCCTCTTCTTACTGGCCTCAGAATTGCAATCCAATATCACTCACCTAAGAGTCTTTGGTGATTCTCAACTAATCATCAAATAGGTTAACGATGAGTTTCTAAAAAAATATGATAAGCTATTGCCTTATAAATGCATGGTTGATGACTTCAAGAAGTATTTCACTTCCATCCAGTTTGATCAAATTCCAAGAGTGCAAAATAAAGTAGCAGATGTGATGGCTATGATTGGTTCCTTAATTGACATGCCTAAGGATTGAATAGAGTGTGAGTTCCTCATTGAAATTTTTTTAATCCTAGCCTATGATATCCCAGAAAGTGAGATGGTATGTGGCATTGTAGGTCCTACGTCATCGTGGTACCATGATATCTACACCTACCTTCAAAAAAACATCCTACATCCCGGTGTGACATGCAATCAATGAAAGTATTTCATCAAACGTACATCCCATTATACCATTGTATGTGATACACTTTATCGTCATGGGTATGATGGAACCCTCCTTAGGTGTACGAAAGTACATAGTGGTGTTTGTGGGGCCCATTCAAATGGCATGGCCCTAGCTAAGAGAATTCTTAGAGTAGGCTACTATTGGCCCACATTGGAACATGATTCTTGTGAGTTCATCAAAAAGTTCCTACCTTGTCAATAGCACGTGGATTTGATACATGCTTCTGCATAGGATTTGTAGCCTCTTGTAGCACCGTGGCCCTTCACTCAATGGGGTTTCAACCTAATTAGAAAGATATATCCCCCATTCTCTAATGTCCATACCTTTATCATCACTAAAACTGAGTACTTCACCAAGTGGGTGGAAGTAATGCCACTCTCACAGATCACAGGTACCCATATATTGAAGTTTATCCTTTTCCATATTTTATGTAGATATGGAATCCCATCCACCATCATTTCTGATAATGAAAAAACATTCAAGAACCAAGCCATGAAACACCTCTATAACACCTTCCATATCCAAAATTGTTGGTCCATGCCCTATTATCCCCAAGGTAATGGACAAGCGAAAGCCACCAACAAAACTCTGATCAAGATCCTTAAAAAGTTGTTCAATAATATTGGTCAAGATTGGCACCTTCACATTCATCCCACCCTTTGGGCATATCACACCTCTATCTACACTCCTACCAACACCACCCTGTATTCTCTTGTTGAGGGTGTCAAGGCTATCTTCCTGATTGAGGTATAAATCCCATCACTAAGAAACTCCTTGAAGAATCTTATCAGCAATGAAGATGCTTGAGTTGCAAGACTCAGCCAACTAGAACTCCTAGATGAAAGATGGATCAAAGGATATGACCATATTCAAGCATATTAGAATAATCTAAAAAGAAGCTACAACAAGAAGGTCCATCCTCTTCAATTCAACATTGATGATCTAGTCCTCAAAGAGAATCAATGCACTCAGTAGGATCGAGATAAGAAATGAAAATTTGAAGCAAATTGGTTAGGTCCTTATGTCATCACAACAAAATATGGATCCAAGGCCTATAGACTTGCTACACCTGAAGGAGAGCCCCTAGAGGATCCCATTAATATCATGCACCTAAAAAGGTTATACACTTAAGTCAACTAGGGTATCCTATCCTGCAAAATCCAAAAAAATACAAAAAAGGTAAAAATTTGTCAAAAATATTAAAAAATAAAAAAATCCTAAAACAGCAAAGAGAAATAATTCATCTTATGGTGAAAACCACCCCTAGTAGTGCCTTGGATAGGAACGTTTGGTGAAAACATGGTCACAACAGCCATGCATACAGGGCTTAATCATTATCTACCTTGCGTCCTAGTTACTTTGTACTTCCACTCATCCTATTAATCATGTGCTTCCATCCACATCCTCCATCTGGTCACTTGGTGTATTTTGGTTGAGCATTGGACAATCTTCATATGCTATTCATCATCCTGAGCTTTTATCCTAATTCGAACTTGTGTCGTTAGTTCTTGTCATCGTGTTAGTCCTTTGCTTCCATCTAGATTTTTTCATCGTGTCAGTCTCCATTTCGATCCCATCCTATCATGTCAATCTTTTTGTCCTTTTTGAACTATGTTGCCCCTATGATTTCAGATAGGAAAGTTCAATCATTTGATCCACACATGGGGCTTTGCTTTTGATTTTATTTTTGTTCATCTAGTCATTGTCCTCCATCATATATCTCCATCATCCTCTTTTTTCTTTATCCATGTTCTTTTCTTGAACTATGAGGGCTCTACACTTTCATGTAGCGAAGGCTAATCTTTTATCTGCCCCTAAGCTCCTAGGTCATTAGGGTGTGTCAATCTTGTGTCGTGTGTCTCACGTCTTGTTTCATGTTGTCAAGTATGTCCTTATCTAGCTAGTTCTTCATAAATGAGACCCACTTGTGTCATGAGATGAAATTGGTTTTGGAGTGTCCTGCATCATATCGATCTTTTAGTTTAGTATCCATCTTTGGTATCAATAGGATGCATCCTTCCTAAAAAACCTCATCAACCCCATCCACCCTCTCAATCCTATGGAAAAGGACGTTTTGAAATTGCTTATGATCTTTTGATACTTTTGGATTTTGTTTATCATTTGATCTCCTTATCAGAACTTGTCAAGATTGCCATGATATATAATATTATGGTGCATTTTGATTGGTTAACATAGGGACATATCTTGATCTTTGCTTTGTTGCTATCTTCTTGGTTGTCCCATGTAGAACCCACCAAAATCTTTGAGGTCTTGTGTTACATTGTGGCATCCTTTTGTGCTTGTGGTTATCCCAATGCCTAGCCTGACCAAGGCCTTCAGAACTTTGGGGTGTTGGGATATCCTTCTTGTCAGCTATGTTTTTTTATGCTTTAGACACTAATTTTCCTTGGTTTCATATACCCTAGAACCTAGTGTCTTGTGCTATATCAAAACCAATACTCCAAAAATGGAAATTTGCATTAGCATTGCATTTCATATTCAAGATTCTTTGCATTGCATCTACAACCAACCTATAACCTATGATTTTGGTTGTGAAAACATTCATCTTCCATCTTCTCTTCTTCCTAGGATACCAATGGTTCTTGATAGGTGTAGTTTCACACCCATCTTCCCTTAATTTCATAATGATTACAGGGAAAGTACTTGCCATTAAACCAACAATACACCTACCATCCTCCCTCATTACTATGAAAGACCTTATTTACACTTATTTTCATGTTGCATTTCATTTCACGTTAGGCCATCTCACTCACATATCACATACCTTTATTTTGTATAAGCTAAAGAAAGCATAATCGTAAAGAAATTCCATCTACTGTCCACATTGTATTTCATTTATCTATTAGTGTTTGTAAGGAATTTAATTGCATCTCATGGCACATTATCGATTCACTGTATTTCATCCCATGTGCATTGTCATCTCATATTTATTTTAGGTTGTTTAGATTAATCATGTTTTGTTATTCTAAGAATCTTAGATTCATTAAATTATCCATTCATTTCAATATAAGTCCATATCATTAACACATTACACACATCACCACCTACATCACAAATTGTTAGATCCATATCCATAGCATCTAAAGTCATAAATCACCCATTATATCATGTATCATAAACATTAGACATCATCGATATCATCCATATAATCATAAACATATATCATCATGAACATATGCATACATCATATCATCATGATCATCCATGATAAAATCCATAAACATACACATATGCATAAATAAATCCCCCATCACATACACATAACATAGTGTCAATAAGGGCTATCGTATATCATATAAAAATAAAAATACAATGTCCATCACATGGTCTATCATAATTTCCACCATATAATCAAAATACATATCCATCATATACATATGCAATCATCAAATAAAATACAAAAGGATTTGAATCAACTCTTATCTATGCTACTTTGTATTGTACACCCATCCTGCACCTACCAAAAACTTGTATCCTGTCACTTGTCCTTTGTCCTCTCTACTATGAGCTGCCTACATCTAACCTATGTGTTGAGTCTGGCACTCCCTCTCTACATGGAGGGGTCTCTCTATAGCTATTGTATATGCATTTATGTTTCCTTGTTGATTGGGATGGTGTTGGCATCTATGGCCTCGCTCATACATAGGTAGGTACCCATTGTGTCTGATCTGGCACTGTTGTAAAATAGGATGTCATATAGTAGTTGGCCTCTTGCACGTACTCATCTTGCTATGCAACATAATATCTAGCTGAATCCCACTCCACTTTGTACCTATCTTGGAATCCACATATGGATCTCCTCTCCTAGGCCCATGTGTCATGTGCCAACTGCAGTTGACCAATCTCTGTTCCCATCTGTGACACTTGATCTATAGCTTTGTCCCTCTCATTTTGCATGGCATGTACCTATGCCTGCAATCTTTGCACCTCTACCCCCATCTTGCCACCCTTGCCCTACACTGACTATGCATGTGCTTGTGCTGCGTCTCTCTCTCTCTCTCCACAACCTATACCTATGCCACTACCGCATCCCTCTCACCCTAGAGGGTCTACACCTGTATCTGTGCTACATCTCGCTTTTCCTGCATGGTTTATACCTAGGCCCTCATAGCCTCCTCCCTCTCTTTCCTCAATCCCATCTCTCCAACTATTTGGTCTACCACCTCGACTCTATCACAGAGCTCATCTCACTCATGTCTCAGCTCATTCCTATCTCTTAGTAGCACCTCCACCTATCTCCTCAAATCATCTAGGTCCTTCTTTGCCTCCACCAAGGTCTCTGCTGATACCTAGTCTATCACTCCTCCAAGATCTTGTTGTCCCCTCACCTACAGTATAGTCATCTCTACCTCTAGCCTGTCTCACTCTCATCTCGCTACCACTCCCTCCTCATGCTCTTTAGATACCTCTCACTCTAGCTGAGTCACCTCTACTCCTAGCTAGCTCGCCTCAGCCTATAGTCCATCCCTCTCCACCCATACCTCCTCTTCATACCATGACACTACATCAGCTAGGTCTCTAAAATCCCCCATCCCCTCTTCCCGCACCCTATCAACCTCTACTCATAGCATGATCACCTTAGCCTCTAGTCTTCACCTCACAGCCTCTACATCCCTTACTCTCTACTTGGTGATCTACAATTATTCCACCACCCCTCTCAATAGTATAGTCAAATCCTTTTGGTGGGGCTGGTACATGTGGTACCATGGCTAATGGGGAAATCTAAAGCATGTCTACATCCATTGCCTCCATCTCTACCTCATCTCTCTCATCCATCATCTCCACCTCTTCCTCATCTCTCTCCTCCTCTACCTCAACCTCCTCCTCGGCTCTTCTCCATTGTCTCCACCTCCTTGTCACCCTCTTTTGTTGACCTCCTTCCTCAGCCTCCCCATGTCCTTTCCCCTACTGACCTATTGCTCTAGCCACCTCCTATCCTCTCTCCTACTGAATTGCTACCCTAGCTGCTTCCTACCCTCTCCTTTGTTGTCCTCTCCTCTATCCTACTAGTCTCAACTCATCCTCTAGCCCAAAACCTAGTGCCTTTATAATCAGCTCCACTAGTGTAATCCATGCAGGTTGGTGGTGGACATACCACGCAGAGAATCTAATTGTCACTCCAACATCTACTTTCCCTCCACTCCTACCTGGGTAAGGTACCTTCTGCAGCTCCTCCCAATGTTTCCTTGCAAACTTAGGCCTAATCTGCTCCCCCCATGGTCACTCACGTGATTTCCATTTGAATCTCTTTGGTCTACGAGGAATGTCCTACAGAAGCCCAAACTATCTTGTTACCCAATCCGTCCGGTGTGCCTCTACTATATAGGGCTCCCTCTTGACTATAGAACATCTGATGTAGAAATATCCTCTATGTCTCTCCTCATCTCTCCTCCATCCGGAGAACTATCATGTCATGGACAACCTCCAAACTATTTTCTCCTCCTAAAGATCATCCAACGTCCTCCATCAATCAAGGTCACTGAAGCAATGATAATGCCATAACTAGCCATACTCTATCACATACTAATATGCCACTGGTAGTGTTGCATCCTACAACCCTGTTGTCACCACTCCTAGCCTGGCCACACTAATGTTCTCCCAGGCCCATATCTATATTAGTGTCACCTATGTAATGTTGAGTGCACCTCGATAGCACACAACAAGCATATCTTTGTATAGTTGTGCCAACACACATGGACCTCATGCAAACTCCCCCTCTCTCTGCTCCATAATGTGTCGCACCACCTCCATGTAGCTGAGGTTGCAGAAGCACCCACTCTTGTCTACTATTATTAGTCTGCTAATTAAGATGCATAGGTATAGTGGTAGTGGTGGTACCCCCAACCCCTTATTTTGCACTAGTAAGTCCTCTTGCTTGAAAAGGACCCATAGGGTTTGATCTTGCACCTCACCCTCTGATCTTGTCTTGCTCACTAGCCAACTGGCTATAGGTAGTTGTAGAATCCTCCACACGTGCTCCATATTGATTATCATCTCCCCTATTAGGAGGTGTAATGTCGACATCTTGGAGCTCCACTGCTCTATAAGTGCTGTCAACATTGCCCGATGTGCTCTGACAATTGGGTATCCTAGCATATACAACAACCCCAGTCGGGCTAAAGCCTCATGGTCCTCCCTATTCATAGCTCCTATGGTCACCTCCAACACCTCTGATCACCTCTCATGCATCCAAAGTCTCTCGAACTGATGCATCCATATCACACAAACATGTTATTCATCTCATCCTTTCCTTAATCTTTCTGTCTTTTCATTTCCTAACCTTGGGTTATCTTACTAATTTTTCCCCTTTGGACAAATTTCCCCACTTTTCCCAGTTTGTCTTATTTTTCATCCTCCCTTCCAATTTTATGGATGTGCTTCCCCTTTTTTCTTCCTCCTTTCATTTTTGCTTCCTCCTTCATCCTTGGGCAAGTACGCTCGGTGGATAGGTGAACCCCTTGGGCGAACCAACTCAGACGGGTGAGCCCACTCAGAAGATGGAAGAGCCTGCCCGGAAGACTTGCGACCCCATCCTCAGGCGAGGCTACCCCAAGGATGGATGACCCCATCCTTGGGTGAGCCCACTCAGTGGATGGGCGATCCCATCCTCGAGTGAGTTTGTCCTTCTGGTGGTGCAGTTGCCCCTCTAGCGAGCACAATTTCCCTTCTAGCGGCATGGTTGCCCCTATCATGGGCACAATTTCCCCTTCCCCACTAGCCTCACTTTTGGGTGGATTTTCCTTATTCTAGGGAAAGTCTACCCTTCCTCCTGCTCCCTCACCTTTTTTGGGCACTTTTTTCTAATTTTCTGGGTGAATTTACCCACTAATTGGGAAAATCCACCCACTTCCCACTGCCTCTAAACAGGCTATTATGCCTACCCAATGGGTGAAATTGAATTTTTTCCACCTACCCATTTTTCTCAACTACACCAATCCCAAAGTCCATGTTTTTAAATTTCATTAAAATTAAAAAATACACCAAAAAATGCTTAAAATCACAAAGAGGGTTTTGAACCTAACCTTGCGTGGAACCACATACTCGAGGAAGAATTATTGTACCTCATCCCCTTAGTGGATGATGTCATCATCATAGTTCTCTAACATCCTTGTCTCCTTCTTCTCCTCTTCTTTCTCTCTCCCACTCAACTGCCAAGTGTACAAATGAGGAATAGTAGTTTCTAAACATACTATATATAACATTTCTCTCCTTTTTTTAACTTTTTAAAGTTAAGGGTATTTTTACCCTTTATTTAAGCCTCTTTTTAATTCAACTAATCCTCTAACTTCCCGAGGCCGCCATTTGCACACCATGTGTCCGTTTGACTTCATTCAAAATCCAATATTCATGGTTTTTTGAGCTCTATCCAATGGTACCCTCCATTTCCTCATATTTAGAAGTCACCTAGGGCCCCTTTATCTTCTCCAACTACCCTCTCGAGGGGGCATACCTAACCATTTTCCTACATTCCTATGTCATGGTCACTTTCTTACAAGACCAGTGCATCTCCCTACATTTCCCACCATTTGGAAAGCTCACACAACTTCTCCCATCCTTACGCATCATTTTCTAGTCACTTCCTCTATAGAGTCATTTTCATTTTATTTTTCTTCAAAAATATGTTCTTCTAACAATATTTTAAAGAGGGGAAAAATGTAGACATCCAAATTTAACCACTCCCATATGGTCAAATCCATCTCCTTTATTCATCTATTTCATCAATATTAATTAAATGACTTATTTAATTAATATTTACCCTTCCTCTAAGGTTTCTAAAGTATTTAATTTAATAATTAAATACTTTACCTTTCATCCTTTCCTCTCTAAATTAAATAAATATATCAATTTATTTAATTTAGTCATTTAACCTTTTTGAATTTAAATCAATTTTAAACTCCCTCTTTTCCCTCTCTTTGTCACATCCTCCATAATCCTCTTCTAATCCGGATTAATTTAATTAATCCATGATTAAGATGTGCACACCCTTAATTATGATTAATGTCACATCCTCCATATTTGACAACTTGCCTCTAATCCTTCATTAGTCTTCTTAATCACCTATTTGCACAACCTTAATCTAATCCTCATGCCATTTTTGGTATTTCCTCCAAGTCAACCTTTCATAAGTACTTTCTTCATTTAGCCTTGATCTCTTCCCCATATGAATTAAAAATTCACATTTATTCATTCAATGCTCCCTTCTTCCCTATGAAGGTTGTTGGGAAATTCTAAATCCTCTCATAAGTCCCATCACTCACATGGGATGAGAACCTCCTTTATGAGGATCTTGTCTTATCCCCAAGGTACTCCTACTCATGTGAATTTAAAATTCAAATTTATTCTCCCAACCACTTCTCTCTTCACCATGATGATTAGTGAGGAATACTAAAATTCCTCACTTTTCACCATCCTTTCGACATGGAGACAAGAAATTTTGTTTTGAGGAAATATTCCCCTAATCCCAAGGTACTTGCAAGTACCTCCACCTCACATGTCCTCTCTCCACCTCACATGTCCTTTTTCCACCTCCCTTTCCACATGGCAAGATGTGAGGGCTTGTGAGTCCCCAACTCACCATAGCCCTCCATCTTGTCAATGTTAGCTAAATCCTAGCCATTCAATTCTCTAGAGATTCATCTCTTGAAATAGAGGATTTGGTATCTTTTTTGATTCATTCATAACACACATTAAAGCACTAGCAACTCTCAAGTACTCTACATTTTTTCATTCAAGCTCATCCTCCATTGTTGAATCATCAAGCTTTTATTGCATTCATCTCACACACTTATCCCAATACCTACTTCCATCTTTGCATTCATCATCCCACTTATAGAATTTTGCATATCATTTTATATCATTTTCCATCAAGGATCATACATCTAATCTACATCAAAGGGCCAGCCAAAAGGATCACTTGGACAAGGTATATCTTTTTCTTTAATCTTTGTTTTGTTCAAGTTAAACTAGGCTTATTTTGATATGGTGTTGTGTGTGTTTCTCCTTTGTATTTCTATTGTTTTGCATCTTTTAGGGTAGGAAATGACACTACACATAGCTTCATTCAAGATTGTCTTCATTTCCTTAATAAACATCACTGAACGTAAATCTGGAAGAATCCATTCTCTCATTTGTTCTTTTTCAGTTCTTGCACTTACTCTTCTCATTTCCAAAATTTCATATAGTTATTTGGGTAATTCAACCATTATTTCAATGAGTGTCATATTGAAATTGTTCAAATACTTTATTGTAGCCTCCTCAAGAAATATTTGACCAACACTATCAAAGGTATCATAGCATTCACATAGTGGCTTAAGATTACCATCCTTGATTATGCCCGTCTCAACTTCCTTTATAGACATACCAAGTTTTTCAGTTTTCACCTTCTTCTTTGCTTTCTCTACTTCATCGGAGGGCTTGTCCTTAGTGACTTTTGTTACCTAGGTGCTCATATGCTTTATTTCTCTCACTTCTTCATTAGATTCAATTTTCTCATCTTTTGAAACAGTTGTATAGACTCTTGTACTCTTATCCTTCTTCCTCTTACTGGATTCCTTAACTTGAGCTTTCACATGACTTGACTTCTTTGCAGGACTGGATAGGGGTGCAAAGCTCCTTGTTGATCTAGTTCTTGTAGAGGATGTTGTCGGACTAGCAGATTCAGTTCTACCTAGATTTTTTTTGCTTCAACTTGTTCTCTTTTTCTTCTAACCTCTCACAACTTTTGCAGATATACCCACGCTCTCTACAAAGGCTTCCACTTCTTTCCTTACTCTTCAGACTATCATTGGTTTCTTCAACTGCTCATGCACTTGTATATTCTTTTCTACATAAATTCCAAACATCTCTTTAGTCAGATTCAGAGGCTTACTCAACAAATGTTGTGCATATAGCTCCAAGATGTTCTCCTTAAGTTCATAGCCCATTGGCATAATCTAGACCGTTCTAGGATCTACAACTTCCATCAAGCATTGATCAATTTCCACCATAAAAAAAATTATGTGCTTATATTTCTCCATAATAGAAGTAGGAATTATTTCTCTTGCTTATATCTCATTCTAAAAGTTCTTGAAACATCCCTAGATTGTAGTTTTCCTAGCTTGACAATCACCAATGTTGTATAACATGTCTCTAATCTGAATAGCTATAGGATTATCACCTTTCCAATGCACTTGTCTAGCTCCTTCATTCATGAAATAAAAGAAAAAACACAACAAAAAATTACCATACTTAAAGGAATTATTCTTTTCTTTCTTGATCTTACCAAGATTCTCCATAAGCTAACTTCAAAGCAACTCAGATAGATCATACTCTACATTCTCCTTCACCATCTGATATGTTGCATAAATAGTTATACGAGATATAGAATTGTCCTAGCTAGAATGATATATCTTTTAATCAATAACCATAGATGCAAATATGACATCCACTTCAATAATATCATCAATTGTCATAGCTTTTTTATCAAATATTGAACCGGTTGCATCAGTAACTATTTGATTCTTCATGGACTTCAAGATCGGAAACCCACTAGAGGAATTTAAACCCATAACAGTACTTATGGATTCTTTTGTAATATTAAAAGTTTGAATCAACCACATAAATTCAACATGAACTTGGCTCAAAATATACCAGACCCATTCACTTTCATCAAACATGGGAAACTTTACAATCTGTGTGAATTTCTTCTCCTCTAGGGTTCTGAATTCAGGTTTGACATAGAAATCCTCTCCAACCATATGATTGGAATACAAATTCAGCAATTGTGAGCTCCCTAACTCCCAAATATTTACACAAATGTATGCCCTAATATCTTCAATATGCAAGGCGCCATACAAAAAATATGAAAATGCACCTAAGGGCTCAATCTCAATAGATTTGAAAGTATGGCACTTGAATTTCAGATGGGGCCTATCCTTGACATCAACTACCAATGGAGTAGCCATTTTATAAAATTCACAAGTTCACAAGTTCTCTCAATAAATACATTTTTTCCAGATTAGGGTTTGATCATTGAATCACCTTCACACTTGAATCTTGCCACAATTCACCAAAGTTCACATAAGAGCTCTACAAACTTCTTCTTCTCAAAGTGAAAAGTGACAAATGAAAGAATATAAATGACCTTTTATCATTCACACACCTAACCTTTTTTCATAATAAATGCTTTTTCACTAACTCATTTGGATACCCTATTCCATACTTTGTGAAGGATAACTTTTCAGTCGACCTTCAACTCTGCATAATACTCTATCCAACTATTTCAACAACATCTATAGATCATCAATGAAATCATTACACTCATCCGCATCCTAGTGTCAATTACCAATAGGGGGTTTGAAGGATTTTCTTGATAGCTCCCCTAGGCCATAGGCCTTATTCTAATTCCTAGAGGATTCATCAGAAGCAGGTTTCGGTGCTGAACCATTTCTTGCAACAGAGGGACTCTTCTTCACCCATGTCTTCTTCATTTGCTTCTTGATCTCATCTGTAGTGAATTTTCCTTTTCCCTTTTCATCCTTCTACATGTTTCTTTGATTTAACAGGTATCTTTTGCAAAATCTAGCAATGTGACTAGATTTATTGCAATTGTAGCACACCACATTTCTTTGTCCAGACTAGTTGTTCCATTAATTTTCTCTTGATCTGCACTAGTTAGAAAAATGGCCAAATCTATTGCATGTATAACATCTGACATCTCTATAAAAGTTGTTCATCATATTTTTGCATTCATTTAACTTATGACCATAGTTATTACAATTATGACACTGACCTGAGAATGATGGATAACTTGGATTCATTCTACTTCTACATTGAGCAACCATATGACCAAATTTATTGCAAACAAAACAATAACCATGGAACCTTTGAGCATTAGGTTATCTTACCATATACCTTCCATCTTTGTTCATTTGATTTACTTTCCTAGGTTGTCTTACTGTATACCTTCCATCTTTGTTCATTTGATTTCCTTTCCTAAATCTCCTTTGTCCAGATCCAAAAATTTCTCCTTCTTCATATCCAAGACCTTGTTTGTCACCTTTAGTCCTGTTAGCTCTCAAAAACACAAGTTGAATGCCTCAAG
This sequence comes from Sequoia sempervirens, assembly GCA_007258455.2. NCBI lineage: Eukaryota > Viridiplantae > Streptophyta > Pinopsida > Cupressales > Cupressaceae > Sequoia > Sequoia sempervirens. Next base: position 146,391,423 of record VDFB02168118.1, on the reverse strand, counting down.
AGGATGCCAATCTCTTGATATGCTTTAGGGTAAAAGACAAGGCCAAGAGAACTCCATCTTCTACTCTTTAGGTGTTGGTAAACCCAGGTGGGTGTACCTTTTGAATTGAGCAGACTTATCTTATGATTATCCTTCTGAAATGCTTTGTCCACAATGGCAGATGATAGTGAACAAATGAAATCAAACTTGATAGCAATCTTCTGATCTAAATCCTAAAATACTTAATTAACAGATATAAATAAACTAAATGAATTCAAATGATGAAATTGTAGAGACTAGTGCCTTGTTGGGTATGTGGAGTCAACGAAACAAAAGTGGGCAACTTATTCTAGCAGAAAATAAAATTGCAGGCATATGATATATTCATAACTTGTATAAATAGTGCAGGATTATGACTACTAAGCTCTTTTTAATAATCTAGATGAATCTTCCTAATTACTGTGATCAATGAAAAGGATTTAATCTCTACTTGAGAGAACCAGTCAATTAATCACACAAATACATCAAATGTGCATTGATAAACTGAAAGTAAACTTGTTACATCAATTTAAACAACCAGAAGGAATCAACTTGGAGATAGCTTCAGCAATAATTTTCAATAAGTTCAACATACAATTGACACAAGAAATAACCTGCCACACCAGCTGATTTTCATTGAATTAGCCATTTTAAAACATGCACATAGTCTCTGATAAGAGAAAATTATTCTACTGTAGCCATTCCTAACTACTGTATGTAATCTAAAAATCCCCTCTTCAATTACAATCGAGGTGTATACTTATACACCAACATATGAAAATAAAACATATTGAAAATTCATGTCGGCCACCGTAAAATTCGGGCAAAACCCATGTCAGCCAGCAACAATCACCAAGCATCAATCTGTTGCCCACAAGATTTGAAAATTGTTAATCGCTAGTGAAACAGTCACTGAGACCACCAGAAAGTATGTCGAAGGCAAAATATCATCAATCGCTCTATCCCATGCTCCCCTGTCCATCATGCTTCGCCATGACCACCTGAGTCATAAAGACATCATATCAAAAACCCTTGCCATACCGAGAGCACCATTTTGTTATGTTCGTTTCATTATCATTGTAGCTCTATGAATTCGGAGAAACATCATGTAGAATAGCTGAAGTGCTATCGAAAGTCATCACAATATCGCTATAACACAATAGTATCTTATACCGACGTACACCTTTGTTTCAATAACCTTCCCCATAGCTCCGCGATGTCAGAGAGACCTCATACCGGCACATAATGTCTCACCAAAAGCCCCACTTTTCTCTCGTGTGTCGCTGTGACCTATCAGACTCAGGGAGATGTCATGTAGAATACTCCATGTTATACTGAAAATCACCATCCAGTGTGTCGCTGTGACAATAGTACATTCTTATCGACAAGGTCCACCTTGTATTCCATCAGCGAGAACAGAGGTCACTCGCCGAGACCTTCTACTGATACCACTAAATCCTACCAATATATTCCTTTTCAACCTGCGTGCATCGCCAAGACATTAGGTTTCTCTCACTGATGACTGCTCATCACGTATATTGCTGTAGCTTCCAATCATCGGGGAGACCTCAAGTAGAATCTTCATGTCACACCAAAAGACCATGAGCACACTTGTTTGCCAAGAGAATTTAGAACTCTTGCTAAAATCCACAAAAGACACTTTCAGCAAGACTCAATAGTTTCACTATGATATACATCAAAAAAGAAACTCTTGCTGAAAACTTGTTCCCCCACCACCGGTCGGTGAGACAATGCGAAGTCCTTATAACCCTTCACCGAAGTCCATGTTTGGCTGAAATGAAATCTAATGTTCCTATAGGGAAGACAAGAGAGACTCACAAAGACATGATACCAATACCCATAGCCTTCGTGAATCCTCAAATGCGCAAGTCGATGAGATCCGACCTATTCGGGGAGACCTCACCCATATGAAAACTTATGCCGATAACTGCCAACAGATGAAATCTCCAATCACCGTGACAAAGGAAACGTCTTGCCGATAGGCAACTCAGACGTTTACAAGCAAAAAAGTGGATTGGGGAGACCCAGAAACTATCACACCGATACAGACAAAAATGTGAAAAATGCATGACACGATGGAAACATGGGATAAAGTATGCAAAATGTAAGCCGAATGTCATGATGGAAGGGAAGATGTGCTAACGATAAGGACTCACAAGTTACTCAGGGGATAAAAATTTGTGAAATCTAGCAGAAATTTACAGTCCCAATAGTGGCTCCATCTGGGGATGAATGATAGTGAGATCATTGCAAGGATCCAAAATCTATGGGTGAGCAGACCAGACGCAAAATGAGAAAAATGAAAATGGACAAGAAGCAGATGGAATGAATGGAAAATGAATGCAAGATGGAGATGAACCAAAACCCTAAACTTACTATGCATTGAAAAGAATCTTAAAGAGAATAAGCAAGAGTTTTCCATGCACTAGTAACCCTCAATCCTCTGTGTTTTAATTTCTCCTATCCGAGCTGTTACAATCTGAAACTCAAACCATTTTCCCCTATCAAACACCTAGTTTTTTCTTGAGTTCATCAGATTCCTCTTGAAGATGCTCATGCAATCTTTCCTATCACTATTTTTGCAAGTTCCTAGAGAATCATCATCCTTAGTTTGGCCCAAAATCCCTATACCATCCCGCAGTTTAAATTCTTTATCTTTAGACAAACCCTTGTTATCTTCAATATAAAAAATTCATGCATACTCAATACAATATTTCTCATTATCTTTCTCATTGTCATGTATTATAAAGCATTCTCTGAGCTATATTAAAAATTCACAATCAAAGTGTTTCTCTTGAAAAACAAAAAACTCTGTTAGACCAACATTATCTGAAACAAGCAAATGTGAAACCTTTTGCACCTCTTTAGTATCTCTATTTGAAGACAACACTGGATCATGACTCATATCCTCCATATCATGCATATGTGAACCAATAAAATCTAGACTTCTATCATCCTTGGTATGCAAATAAATGTCTTCTTCGCATGGATTAGAAATTTCAAAAATACATACCTCATCCTGAATGGAAACAGACTTTTGATCAACACCAATCGTTTCACAATCATTCCAAGAAACGCACAAGGAGTCATAAGAATCTTTACACAAAGATCCTTCGCTGTCAAAACAAAAGTAAGCTGGACATAAAACTTCAAGATCATCTTCATGTGCACATCCCTGGCATTTAGGAGTTAACAAATCTGCAATCTGTTCACTGACAAGTGAACAAATCTCAACATTTTCATCACTATAGTTATACTCTTTACTTTTGTCATCATCAAAAATAAATCCAATACCATCAGAGAATGGGAAATCAAAAACATCATCAGTTTTTTCATTTATGCCATAAACATTTTGTTTATATGAAATGATTTCCTCTTTTTCATAGAATGGATTTGAAAATATCTGCAACGCATTCATGGACATACCTTGGCAAAAATCATCTGATCTTCATTTAACTCTTCATCGTACAACGAGTTTGAAATTTTTTGGAAATCACTTTCAAGTGTACAAACCTCTTCTTTATTAGATGTATGTTCATAGTAGGTAGAAGAATCCCTTGACTATAGATCAAAATCCTCAGGTTCATCATCAACATCAGAATATTCACTGGATTCCTCACAACATGCACTATCCTCCCTGTGACAATCTATTGTGCAAGGAAGATGCCTTGCACCTTCATCTTCCTCAACATGGTGAAAAGTATCCGAGGTCAAAGATACTGTGTGATCTTCATCATTGTTTTCCATTTGTATTCCCTCTTCTTGCATCCTTTGGGATACAACACAATAATCTAGGGAATGTGGCATATCACAAAAATCACAGAAGTAATTTTTACTTACCATATAGGTTCCCTTTGTCAATGGATCAGGAGCTTCCTTGTTTCTAGGCCTAGCTATTATAGGTTTGTTGTCCTTCCAGTCTGTATTATAAGACATTTCATACAACCTCAGCCTTTTGTTCCTATATGTGTTGCTTTGCTGAGAAACCCTAGGAATGCCTCTTTTACTGATTATCCCAACAACCTTCCTAGTGTTTTCAATTGTTTGTGCCATCTTCTGTGCTTCAGCCAAATCTATTGGGAATTTATTTCTTAGCTCATACCTCATTTTAGGATCAAAAGCATTCAAATAAATACCCAATGCTATAGAATCTGGCAACTTTGATCCAGGAGGTATCTTATTTTGCAACTTATTGAACCTCTGATTAAAATCATAAATTGTATCACTTTTATCTTTCTGAATGTGTAATAATTCATGAAGAGCATAATCTGGTACACTTAGATTCCCAAACTGATCAAGGAATTGATCTTGAAATCCTTGGAGAGAATCAATAGAGACAGCTGGTAAGCTGTTGAACCAATCCCTAGCATCCTCAACAAGTGACATCATAAATAGCTTCATGCATAAATCTTCGTATGGCACATCCAAATCTTGGATGAAAGCATTGAAACTTCTTAAATGATCTTCAGTAGTGATTGCATCACACCCTGTAAACTTTGGAACAATACCTCTCCAACTGCCACCCATTGGATAAGGGGATAATTGAGTCCTTGACAAATCAAACTACCTGATCATTGTTGTATGTTGATGAGAGGGGGCACTAGGTGGGTACTGATGCTGGTACATCAGACCATAGTGTTGTGTATGATAATATGGCATATATTGCTGACCATGAGGAGCTCCAACATGACCTCCCCAAAACTGAGATCTTCTTTCATTCATGCTTGAACAGCAGCAATAATTTTCTTTCAGAGTCGCCACCTACTTTTCCAAAAGTAGGAAAATCATTATTTCTGATCTTTTCCCAGCGGAATCACTCTTTCTGAAACTTCTCAAAATATGTCTTTCTTTTCAATGACTCTATATGATGGTCTTCAACCGAATCTTCTGATATATTGCCCAACAGAGTCGCCAATTTGTTAGCTCTCAAAAATGCACGTTGAATGCCTCAAGAGGCTGCCAATCTCTTGATACACTTTAGGGTAACATAAAAGGCCAAGAGAACTCAACCTTATACTCTTTTGGTGCTGCTAAACCCAAGCGGGTGTACCTTTTGAATTGAGCAGACTTATCTTATGATTATCCTTCTAAAATGCTTTGTCCATAATGGCAGATGATAGTGAACAAATGAAATCAAACTTGATAGCAATCTTCTGATCTAAATCCTAAAATGCTTAATTAATAGATATAAAGAAACTGAATGAATTCAAATGATGAAATTACAGAGACCAGTGCCTTGTTGGGTATGGAGAGTCAACAAAATAGAAGTGGGCAACTTATTCTAGTAGAAAATCAAATTGCAGGCATATGATTTGTTCATAACTTGTATAAACAATGTAGGATTATGACTACTAAGCTCTACTTTAATAATCTAGATGAGTCTTCCTAATTACTGTGATCAACTAAAAGGATTTAATCTCTACTTGAGAGAACCAGTCAGTTAATCACACAAATACAACAAATGTGCATTGATAAACTGAAAGTAAACTTGCTACATCAATTTAAACAACCAAGAGGAATCAACTTGGACACAACTTCAGCAATACTTTTCAATAAGTTCAACATACAATTGACACCAGAAATAACCTGCCACACCAGCTGATTTTCATTGAATTCGCCATTTTAAAACATGCACATAGTCTCTAATAAGAGAAAATTATTCTACTGTAGCCATTCCTAACTACTGTATGTAATCTAAAAATACCCTCTTCAATTACAATCGAGGTGTATACTTATACACCAGCATATGAAAATAAAACATATTGAAAATTCATGTCGGCCACCATAAAATTTGGGCAAAACCCATGTCAGCCAACAATAGTCACCAAGCATCAATCTATCGGCCACAAGATTTGAAAAATTTTAATTGCTAGTGAACCAGTCACTGAGACCACCAAAAAGTATGCCGAAGGAAAAATATCGTTAATTGCTCCATCCCATGCTCCCCTGTTCATCGTGCTTTGTCGTGACCACCTGAGTCGTGAAGACATCATATCGAAAACCCCTGCCATACCGAGAGCACCATTTTTTTATGTTCATTTCATTATCGCTGTAGCTCTATGACTTCAAAGAAACATTAGGTAGAATATCCGAAGTGCTATCGAAAGTCATCACAATATCATTGTAACACAATAGTATCTTATACCGATGTGCACCTTTGTTTCAATAACCTTCACCATAGCTCCGCGACATCGAAGCAACCTCATACCAGCACACAATGTCTCACTGAAAACCCCACTTGTCTCTTGTGTGTCAGTGTGACCTATCACACTTGGGGAGATGTCATGTAGAATACTCCATGTTATACCGAAAATCACCATCCATTGTGTCGTTGTGACAATAGTACATTCTTACCGACAAGGTCCGCCTTGTATTCCATCGACGAGACTAGAGGTCACTCACTGAGACCTTCTGTCGATACCATTAACTCCTACCAATATATTCCTTTCCAACCTATGTGCATCACCGAGACATTAGGTTTCTCTCACCGATGAGTGCTCATCACGTATATCACTGTAGCTTCCAACCATTAGAGAGACCTCACGTAGAATCTTCATGTCACACCAAAAGACCCTGGCCACACCTGTTCACTAAGAGAATTTAGAACTCTCGCCAAAATCTACAAAAGACATTGTTGGCAAGACCCAACAGTTTCACTATGATATACATCAAAGAAGAAACTCTCGCCAAAAACTTGTTCCCCCACCGCCGGTTGGTGAGACAATGCGAAGTCATTATAACCCTTCACCGAAGTCCATGTCTGGCCGAAATGAAATCTAATGTGCCTATCGGGAAGACAAGAGAGACTCACCAGGATATGATGTCGATACCCATAGCCTTCGCTGATGAATCCTCAAATGTGCAAGATGATGAGATCTGACCTATTTGGGGAGACCTCACCTAGATGAAAACTTATGCCGATAACTGCCAACAAATGAAATCTCCAATCGCCGTGACAAAGGAAATGTCTTGCCGATAGTCAACTCAGACATTTACAAGCAGAAAAGCGGATCAGGGAGACCTAGAAACTATCACACCGATACAGAAAAAAATGTGAAAAATACATGACACGATGGAAACATGGGATAAAGTATGCAAAATGTAAGCCGAATGTCATGATGGAAGGGAAGATGTGCTTATGATAAGGACTCATAAGGGACTCAAGGGGATAAAAATTTGTGAAATCTGGCAGAAATTTACAGTCCCAACAAGTCCTCTAAATTTTAATCAACTCATCAAGCTTGGCTAAGCTAATCTTGAACTCCTCCTTGAATTCATTTGCAGTAGCAAGTTCATCTTTAAGATCATCAATCTGCTTTTCAAGCTCTTCTTCATTATGTTTGGATTGTTCCAATTCAAGCTCCAAGTGATTGAATCCATCAGTAATTCGGCTACATTCTTAAAATTTCTCTTTCAAGGACTGGGCAAGCTTCTCTTCATTCTTCTTTTTGTCTCCAATCTCCTTGGTCATCCTCATCATAATAGATTCCATCTCATGTTTTAGGATTGCATTATCCCTAGCAAAATTTTTACATTCTTTAGTCTTTTCCATCAGGGCTTGACCGAGTTGTTCATCTACAATGCGTTTATTGTCTTCATGTTCAAACTTATCATAGAGTTCCCTTCTCTTCTCACTAGACTTATTGATTTTATCCTTCAATGACTCATTGAATTTCTCAGCATTCATGAGATTTTCTTGCAATTCTCGGACTTCATATTTTGACTGATCAAGATCATCTAGGGAAACCAAAACTTGTTGTTGAAGACTACATGAATCCATTGAAACACTTTCCAAGATCTTCCCCAATATGTTAAACTTCTTTTGAGGAACTAGGCTCTAATACCAATTGTTGGAATCAAGGAACACTGAGAGGTGGGTAATCAGTGTTCTGCAATTTTAACTTTATTAATATGATCCTTAAAGAACTTCTAACATTCAATCAAAAGAAAGATGCATGAACATAAGAAAAATAACCACAACACCATAAAAAAAGTATTTTTTACATGGAAACCCTATTAGGGGAAAAACCATGGTGGAGATCAATCCACAATATTATTTGAGTATACTCAAAATGGTGTTTACAAAATGGGAATGCACTTGCATTTAGACACACTTCCTAGAGCTCACTGCTCAAAAATAGAATGCCTCACTGCCTTACAAAATGTTTGGATTACAACCAAATATTTGAACTAAGATAGTAGCATCTACATATGCCTGATTACAGTTCTAGTTAGGCTCATCAATCAATTTCTTGACCTTCTAATTGATTCTGCTCTTCTGCTCTATTCTACTTTAACTCACATCACAAAATCCTTAATGCACAAGTGAAACTTTCCATAATTTCTCTTCAATCCTTTTGATATTTACAACATACATCAACACACTTTGTACACATATCAAAATGATATAATCAATCACTTATATATGTCCATGACTAATGATTTAATTGATACATGTCAGCTTAAAAAAAATAAGAAAAATATTTACAAACTATTAGCTCAAATCATGAATAATATTCAATGTGCATCCACGAAAGTTAGCCACAATATAGTGATGACCCAAATAAAAATTCTTGAACACAAAAACAATTAAGCAATTACTCCTTGAATATCTGCAACACGCTACATTCACTTAGTTGGCCTTCATGCATTGATGAATAGAAAATTAATAGTCTGTATTTTCTAACTCACACAGGGATCAATACGAGGCTCCAAGATTCAAGAATAAAATAGAACATATACCAAAATACCTTCCCTCAGATACACAACTCAAGATAATAGCAGAAAATTTCATAAGAATCGATGAACACAATTCTATTGATTGCTCTTTTCTAGCTTGACTATCTTCAATCTATCTGCTAGTATGATCAAATGATGACATGTGGATCGAATCACTTACTAGGGTTGCCATCAATGACAATACTAGAAAACATTTGCAGTGTCTCTTGCCAAAAAATAATGCGACAATTATTGCACCTACCAAATCTCTCCAATGAAGCACTTGTAGAAACCTTTGATGGATTCCTCAACAATTCTAGCTAGGTTGATCTTTCACAACTGAATCTGGTACTCTAGAGTCTTCAAACCCTCGAGAAAATGCAAAGAATTCAAGCTTTCTTACCAAACTTGGTAATGAGAAATGAAATCCAAATCAAGCATGCCTAAATACTAAGCCAACAATTCATAAATATTTCTCCAAGACTTCCAAGAAGCTTCTAGAATATAATAGTATTTTATTACTTAAGTGACTTTATGATTTATTATTTTACTTAGTCACTTTATTAAATCAATTAAATATAAATTCATCCTTTTCATATTAATTTATTGGAATAACTTTATAAATAATTAATTTAATATCTCCACTTTATTTTAATTAAAAAAATCAATTAAGGTATCCTTTTGATAAATTATTAATTTTTGACAACTTAATCAATTAATTTAATTAAATCATCATACTTCCAATTTGGGGACATGATAGACGAAAACATGATTGAACCTAAAGACATTCCAAACAAACAAGACCAACCTAAGACAAATCATTTTCCTATCTCCTATAAAATACCGAGAGACAATGAAAACAATCCCATCACATTGCCTAAAATAAAACAAGTTTACAAAGCTAGAGAGAAAGTTGTTAAACAACTTTCCATGGTTCCTTCTATTCCTCCTCTTAGGGAAGAAAAGAAACCTATGGTTGATAAACCTACTCCTACAAAAATGCAACTTGAAATTCATACTAAAATAAATAGAAATGCTAGAGAGAGTAGGTGTAGATGTCATGCTCTTACTTGAAGGTTAGACGAAGAAACAAAAAAAGAAAATCAAAATCCTAACTTAAATAAAGAAATACACAATGTGTCTCCCTCTTCACCGCAACAAAAAGATCCTATACCACAACCACAAGAAGAGCTAAAGTATTTTTTAGATATTATCATTTGGCCTCCTATTGTGATTAACTTGGATTATGATGATGATGAGGTTGCTAAAATTTATGAGGTGTTGAATAATGAATTGAATACATTGTTTTCCTCTTCAATGAGCTTAAATGATAATTCTCCTAAGAAGAATGTTGGACTTGGTGACACCCCTAGTTCGGAACTTGCTATTGTCCCTTTGGATAGTTGTTTTCCTTTTGCATAGGATGAACATGATTGGGATGCAAATGACCTACTATAGGTTGAATCACATGTGCCTTACTAGTCTTTTACATTGTTTCTTTTTCTTTTGTGTGATTGCATGTGTATAATGTGATCCCCAATGTTGTTTCATTTGATGTATCTCTCTCTTTGTGACATTCCTCTATTTGTACCTACATTCTTCTCTATGTTGTAAAAAAATTATTTTTCATTTGTCTTGTGTTTTCCTTTTGGGAATGACACAAGATGTCAAGAAATTCATGTCTCTTCCATGTTGACCCAAAAGATTTTTCTTTTGTCCTTTGTTTTCCTTTTGGGGATGATGCAAGGCATCAAGAAATTCATGTCTCTTCTATGTTGAACTAAAAGTTTTTTCTTTTTTTTTTTCAATCTCTTTATGTCATGCTTCTTATTCCATGAGTATTTGGGGAATGATGACAATTCAGAGCTCTCTTAAAAACATTATACCAAGAACATACTAACCTCGAATCCATGGATCCCTCATTTTTTTGGAGTTTTATTTTGGGGGAAACCCCTTCCTTTTTCATGAAGTAGCTTTATTTGAAAAAATATCACTTGGCACAGGGCTTTCTGAATAAGCTCTCTTGTCCTCTTTATTATTAACATTTATCATTTTCTACTTTGAAGTAATTTCTCACAACATGGTGTTTAGCAACTTCTTTAAAGTTGGGCATATGTGTATTGACATTATTATTTTACATTTCATGTTTCATTGTGTAGTCTTCTTACTTCATATGATGTGTCTTTCTCTTTGTGGTGAAATTGGGTGTGAATTCCTTTGAGATCATGATCTCTCTTAGCATATTATATTCCTCTTAGTGGCTCGATGCAACACACTACATCCCCTAAGTTGTGAATCTTCTATTCTTTGATTGGTCTACTCTTAGATACATTAGGCACAATGTTCCCTAAGTTAAGGCCTTACATGAACTAAGAAAAACACATTTGAACATTCCTTGCATTACTTTAGATTTACAATTTTGGTTATATGGCAACCTAGCATAACACAATTTGCTTGCCTATTGAGCCATTTTTTTTTTCATGAGTTTCAAGCATACAAAGATTTGCTTGCCTCATGAAGCTCAAAGTTCATTGTTATGTGGTGCCTTATTAAAGTTATCAAGAGGTATAGCATTGGTCTAGTCGAATGGGAAGCCAAAATTAGGAATGACTTTCCCATCTAGCCACTTTCTTGTCTATGTGAGTGCATATCAGCCACGTGTATATGTGTCTCACCTTTTTGGATACTCACCCAACAAAAAGCCTAAAGTTCCATTTCCTTAGAGTGAGCATGTATTTTTGGACAAACAACCTAGATCTAACCCACATCATAATGGAAAACTGATTGAAACTTGATCCACCCCTTTTTTTTGTATTTCTTTTCTCTTTGTCTTTAGAAGTGTATACTTGTGCCTTGTTTTTTCTCCTTATTTCATTTTCATGTGCATCCTTTTTTCCTATGTTTCTTTTTCATAGGATCTTGATCCTGGTGGATTTATCATCCCTCTTGATCATATCATCCTATCTTATTGGCATTGGTACACTTGGACCCCTCTTGATATGAGTTTTTCTACTCTAGTGTGAGTTTGAAAAAAGTTCCTCCTCTCACTAAAGTGGGGGCTAAAGGTGGCAATGAAAAATGTATCCTTGTACATTTTCACACTTGTTTGGGTCCTCCTTGCTAAATTGAACCTAATGTTGCCTTGATTTAGTGTTGTAATGTGTTTAACACAATCACATTAGGTCTTGGGCCCTTGTAAACTAAATGGACTTAGTTGTACCTTTTTTAGGATGTTGTAAATTTTTTCTTAACACTTTCACACTAATCTAAGGCTTTCATTATTAATTTGGCTTCTTTATGCCTTAATTAATGCATCTTTTCGAGGGAAATCCTAACATAAACCAACATCCAATCATAATTCAAGTATTTTTGGATTGTATGGCCCAAATTTAGTGATTTTGGGACTCATACACTACCATGGGCGTATGGGTCCCACCTATGTTTCTGGGCCTCAATTTGGATTTCACATGAAACTAAACATTTCTTGAAAAAAATATCCCAAGCTTAGCCTGATGAGACTCATATGCCACTTCTAGCGTATGATTCTTGCTTAGCTTAGACCTAATTTAAATTCAAATTCTTGGCAATATTTTATTCTCCTAGATATGATGCCAGCTTGTAGTGTTGTAATTTTAGGAAATTTGGCATAAACAAGTATAACTACAAGGTTATTTCGCATATTTTCTCCTATAAAATTTCATGACCAAGTGCGACCTAAGCATTCAAACATTCAAGGAATTCAAGAGTTGAATATCAAGCATTTTGGAGCATTATTCAAGTATCAAGCATCATGTCAAATTCATCGTGCATCAATGTTTATTTTTAGCTAACATTTTTGATGTAGGATTTTATGATTCAAGAAAGCATTCAATTCATGATCCATATCATCTAAGCAAGTTTCAAGATCCACATCCATTTGAGCCATGTCATACATGTTTTCAACATCTTATTCAAGGGTTTAGTGAGTTGCAACATATCATTTTTTTCATTCATCATTCCTCCTTTCCATTTGATTTCATTTCAAGGTTTTATTACCCAAACGTGGTTTGACCAAGGAAAACCCATTTCCACTAACAAAACAACATTTTTCCCTCTTTTTAGTGTGTGATTTATAGATCTAGGTTGAAGATCCTGTAAGGAGCAAGATTGGAAAGAATATTTCAATGTGCAAAAGTTGTCAAAGTTGCCACCTTGTTTAGAAGATCACTAAAAGGCATCTACAAAGAAAAATTTGATAGTTCAAATCCAAAATTGGGTTGAGGAGATAGAGTAGAGATTGAGGAGTAGATTCAAATCTTGATTCTCTAAAAATCCAAGAAGGATTTATACACTACTTTTGGTGTATGAGTTCCTATATATCCACTTTTCTAGATTTCTAAAGATCTAGACTTGGCACAATCAGATTCCTATTTCATCCCATAAACCCTAATCTAGGTATGATATTACCAACTTGGTGTATGAGTCCTAATGTGCCTTAAATTCAGTATTTTTAGCATTTCAGAGTTAATTTCAAGATACTACATGTTTCTAAGTGCACCTATTAGATTTACCAGTGTTCTATTATGTTTTGTAATTGTTTCTAGGTCATTTATTGTAGTCTTGCATATCATTAAGTTTCATAATTAGAAATTGCATGTTACTAGTATTTTCAAGCCATAGCTTGGTGGTGAACCCATTCTACATCTTTAATCCTTAGGACAACCTTTAGCAAATCTCTTGCTTTCATCCTACCATAGGATTGAGATCTTTACGGTTTCCTTGAGTGAAACTTGAGTGAAATACGAGGAACCCTATCCCTTGTGCTCCATCTCATAAAAGATAAAGCCCACTATTTTCGTTGTTTCACTACTAAACCTAGTTTATTGGAAGCTGAAACTAGAGGGTGTGATAAGAAGGTTAGGTTCTTCTTGTTTTTTAGGGGTAGTGATGTCCATGTAGGAATATTTCAATAGGGAAAAATTCTAAATGTTAAAAATGTAATTTTGAGATGCTAAACAAGAGGTTGCATTCTTTTACAAGATTCCCTCTATACATTTTTTTTCTTCTTTTTCAATGAGATGTAGCTACAAGGATTCGAGGATGTGTTTTCTATGTTACCTACATTTTAAGGACATGGATTGAGTTGGAAAAACTTATATTATAATAAAAACATGTAAATATTAAAACCTTAGGGATATTATGCAAATGGTAATCCCATTAAATGATCAAAAGGGTAATTTTGAGATGCTAAAAAAGAGGTTGTATCAAATAGCATTTTCCTCTCTATATTGCTGATTTTTATTTCTAGATGCTCGGGATATTGTGGGTGCTCAACATGGGCTAGACCAAATGATCATTATGAAAGCATGGAGGGTTCCTTAAACCCTAGCCCTACCTATAAAGTTTGAGGTGTTGTCTTCTTCTTGAAATAAACCACCTTATTATCACATAAGACACATAAATATACTTTTCTATATCCCCATGCATATAGAAAGATACACACACAAATATATTAAAGTGAAAAAAATATGAATTCAAATATATTAAAGTGAAAATAATAAAATATGGTTCATTTCTTTAATGAGGTCTAAATTGAACTCACCTGAAATCATTTTAGTGAATTTTTCCTTTTATGTAATGTGTCTCCATTAACTCTCCTCTTTGTTTTCAATTATGTTTTCCTACAATTCATTGCATGATATAAATAATTCAATGGTAATGACGATATTATTTGAATTGAAATCTAAAATAATTATAGTATTTGAATTTATTTCTAAGTTCTATCTTAACTCTTCTTATTTTATGAACAAAAATAAAAGTCTTCTCTCAACCATTTTCATGGAATTGATAATTGAACAATATATAGATTATTGATTTTCATATATCAATATTATAGAGTAAACTTCATTCATTGAAAGATGTTTGGATACACACCTTTTAAAACTACCACATGACAAGGAGCAACAACTAATGCTATTGATTAAGTGAAAGGATTTTTTATGTTTTTATTATTTTTGAAGGAGAATATCCAAGACCTTGGTGCAAGGTAGGGTGATATAAGGCTCAAACTACCAGATTCCAACTAGTTCCCAAGGTCACAAACACCTTCTAGGGTAACTCCCTTTGATAGCCCACCTATTGTCTTCTAGCCAAGGAGACACATTTATTCAACTATATCTCCCTCTAATGGTTTTTTCACCACTTTATGAACACACTTTTAGGAACCCAATATGTTTTCATAAAACATATCAAACCCTTGCTTAGGGCTGTTTTGGAGCAACACTCCAAAATATGACCAACAATGCTACTTCTAGGCCTAATTAGGTCTCTTTTCCAAAAGAGGTCTATGATTTTCTTCTCCACCAACCTAAAACCTTCACACATACATCCAACCAATCACGAAACTAACATTTCCATCATTATTTTTGACAGTTCACTTCCATTCTTTGTTGTGCTACACAAAAACCAGTAAATTCATTCTTGGCACTCAAAATTGGCAAGCTTAAGCATGTGAAAATTCATCTTCCACAACATCACCCTACCTCACTCACACAAAAATAATAAATCTAACTCCTACTAGGCCCATTCGACAAATTTACAAAATTACCCTACAGTGGAATGGCCTTAAAGCTCCATTTTCTTGTCAAACCCTAGAAAACCCTCGCAACCAATCAAGCTACAAAAAAAATCCTTTTCTCCTCTCAATCTTAATGAAAACCTTCCTAAATAGATTCAAATCAAGGTTTGAATAATTCTCCACCAAATTATATGAGTCTCACATTTATTACAAGTTGTACGGGATCATACAAATTCAAAATACACAAGAGAACATAGTAAAAGACTTTAAAACAAAGCAATCTTGTATTATATCACCAAAAATTCTTCAATACAACCCACCTCAAATGTTTGAGAGTATTTTTAAATGTATTTGCACACCTTTCCAATGGCCACCAATAGAATTTCAAAAGTTTGACCATTTAACTTCCAACTACGATCCTAATTAGCATACAAAATGCATTTAGACACTTTTCAAAAATGTAACATTCATTGACAACTTTGACACCAAACTCCTAAAACAACCTAATGACCCAAATTAAATCATATTTTGGTCACATTAACCTTATTATATCATGAAATGACTCACACCTAACCTAGACTCCACAAAAATGCATTGACAAGCCAAAATTGTAGAGTTGCTCCTACACCATTCAACCAAGGGGGAAAAATGTCATCCTCCAGATGAAATGATATCTTTTATAGAGGAACCATGCTTCATGATGTCTTATTCATTCATCCATTTGGAATCTTCAATGGAAAAACCTTGCCATTTGACTAAATAATCATTCTAGACCTTCATTATTGTTCTTTTAATATCCCTTTTATCAACAATGCTTTCAAGCTTCATTGGATGGCTAGGAGGTAAGTCCTTCACCCATTCTTCATCTTCAACATCAACAATACCTGCAACATCATCACCTGCATTCAAAACACCCTTGAATGGATACAAGTCAGCTACATTAAAAATAGGAGATATGGCAACTCCCAGTGGCAATTCAATCTCATAGGCATTTTGGCCAAATTTGTGCACTATTTTGCAGGGACCTATCTTCTTCATCATTAAATTTGTGTATTTTCCCTTTGGAAGTCTCTCTTTTTTTATATGAGCAAAGACTAGATCCCCAACTTTGTATTGCACATCCTTCCTTTTCAAATCTGATTTTTCTTTGTATATTTCCACACTCTTCTTCAAGTTTTCTTTCACCTGATCATGGATGTCTTTCATTGCAATTACAAAGTCCTCACTTGCTACACTCTTCTTTTCCATGGCCCTCAGATCTCTAAGCTCATAGATACCTCTAGGATTCATCCCATAGACCACTTCAAAAGGGCTCTTCCCTATACTTATGTTTACTGAGTCATTGTAAGAATACTCTGCTTGAGGAAGAACAACATCCCATTATTTTCCATGCTCTTTAGTTAGACATCTCAATAGATTACCAAGTGACCTGTTGACAACCTCTATTTGGCCATCAATTTGTGGATGGTATGCTAAGCTGAATTGCAACTTTGTGCCTAACTTTTTCCACAATGTCCTCTAAAACTGACCTATAAACTTAGAATCTCTTTTAGAAACAATGGTTAAGGGTAGTCTATGAATCCTAACACTTCTTTAAGAAACAACCCAACAATATTCCTTGTATCATTAGTTCTTCTACATGCAATGAAATGTGCCATTTTTTTTAATCTATCTACCACTACAAAAACACTATCATTTCCCCTTTGATTTTTAGGTAGTCCTAAAAAAAATTCCATACTAATAGACTCCCATGGATGGTTAGGGACTGGTAAAGGTTTATACAAACTAGCATTTGAACTTGTTCCCTTTTCCATTTGATAGATTCCACAACCTTCAACATACCTTTTCACATCAACATCCATCTTAGGCCAGTAGTAGAACCTTTTGACCTACTCCAATGTCTTATCAATTTGAAAATGACCACTCAAACTACCACTATGTTTCTCCTTCACCAAATTGGCTCTCATGGAGCACTTGGGTA
The DNA here is from genome assembly GCA_007258455.2 of Sequoia sempervirens. Lineage (NCBI taxonomy): Eukaryota > Viridiplantae > Streptophyta > Pinopsida > Cupressales > Cupressaceae > Sequoia > Sequoia sempervirens. Next base: position 146,374,129 of record VDFB02168118.1, on the reverse strand, counting down.
CACACAATTGGGATCCCTTGAACAATAAACCATCTTGCAAAACATAATCTACATAATCACTATGAAAACTACCCTAAAACTGATTGCAAATAGAAAAATATTCCTTGAAGTCATCATCATGTGCATACATACCTTTAAGTGAATCAATACCAATGCTTTGGAGTTGCACCTCCTGCACCAACATTGTTCTTCTACTAAGAGCGTCAAAATTTTTTTTTGCTTGACCCTTTTTGTGTTTAATAAAGAAGGTATATGCCTGCAAGTACTCCATCCATTTCATATGCCTATGAATTAACTTGTCTTGGCTATTCAAATAACTCAGTGCATCATTGTTAGTGAACACAACAAATTCCTTTGGAAATAAGTAATGTCTCCATTTTTTGATAGATTGAACCATAGCATAGAGTTTAAGGTCATAAGAAGAGTACCTTCCCTTGGAATCATTTAGTTTCTCACAAAATAGGGCCACTAGTTTTCCATCCTGACTCAAAACTACACCTATTTCCACTCATTGCCTTCCCTAATTCTTATTTGATGGTAACCACTCTTTAAATCTATCTTAGAAAAGTATCTAGCACCAGCTAAGCTATGCATTAAGTCCTCCATTCTAGGGATAGGAAATTTGTACCTTATGGTGGTTTTGTTTATTGCTCTTGAATCACTACATAACCTTAAATCTCCATCCTTCTTTGGAGCCAACATTGTTGGTACAACACAGGGACTTAGAATTTCTCTGATTAGACCTTTGTCTAGCATCTCTTGAACTTTCTTTTTGATCTCCTCATTTTATTGAGGGGTCATCTTGTATGTTGCCTTATTAGGTAGGCTTTCACCCAATATCAAATCAATATGGTGATTGACCTCTCTAATTGGTGGTAATGCATTAGACATCTTCTTTATCCCTATATGCTCATTCTTGTGAAGAAAAGTATGCACTTCACTAGTAACTTCAATTTGATCTATTGTTCCATCAAAAATAGGTTTCCCTACAATGGAAAAACCAATCTATTATTTCTCCAAGTCCTTCAATAACACCTTCTCCTTCACAGTCATCACACTAGGACCTTCATGAACTATCCTATCATCTTCTTCCATGCGTTCTAAGGTGATTGACATACCATCCTTCACAATTTTATATTCATTTTGTAACCATCATATTGAGCTTTCTGGACATATTGCCATGTCCTAACAAGAAGTAGGTGGCACACATCCATGGGCATAATGTCACAAAGAATTTTGTCTTGATAAGGTCCAATGGAGAACTCTACCCAAGCCTGCTCATTCACAAGGACCTGTTGCCCATTGTTGAGCAATGAAATCTTGTATAGACTAGGATGAGGTAACCTTTTCATCTTGAGTTTCTCTACCATTTCCAAAGATACAAAATTATCTATTGAAATAGAATCAATGATGACTTTGCATACCTTCCCTTGGGACTTACATGTTATTTGGAACAAATCTTTCCTTTCAAGTGGTTCCTTAATGGTTGGCACTTTAATTAGTGTTCTCCTAATCATCAAAGCCTCTCCTACTTCTGTTGTAGCATAGAGAGATGGTGAGTTCACACTTTATTCATCCTTTTCATGAACAAGTTGAGTTATTTTTTTCCACTTTGAGAACTTGTACCTTGTTTTTATGGGAACTTCCAAGAAGCATGTCCATAATGATTACAATTATAACACCTTCCTGAGAAGGAATTAGAACCCTCTCCTTTTCCACTAAATCTGCCCCTTCCTCCTGGTCTTCTGCCTCTAAAATTTCCTCTTGTTTCTCCACTAGATTATTGGCTTGTCCTTTGTTCATTTGGTCCTCTTTGATAACCTATTCCTCCAGGGTTACCTCTGCCCCTAAAACTCTTTCCTCTGCCCTTAGATTGTTTTTCCAACCTTCTCTTGATCTTCTTTTCATCCTTTATAGCCATTTGAAAGCACTCCTCTACTTTCCTAGGAATGGTTAAGCTGAGTTCATCTTGGATTAATGATCACAATCCATTCAAGTATCTAGGGGTGATCCCACAATAGTGGTTTACAATTTTTGGCCAAACTGGACACTGAAATTATTATTTTTAACTAAATCTTCACATTCAGGCACCTATAGTGGCTAATCCATGAGGAATTTGAAGATGATGCAAACTAGAGTCTCATCACATTTTGTTTGTAGGTTCTAAAAATATTTTTTTCAAAATTTTTGGAATTAGATTGCACTTATGTTTCCATCTCCCACAAAAACTTGTTTTTTTCAGAAAACAACATTTTAAAAAAGTGATGCACGTCGTATAACACATAATTGTTTTTCCATGAATGATAAAATTCTAATTCTTTCGAATTTAAATTTGTAACTCTGATATCTAGTGCTTCCTCTTGGTTAGATAGTTTTTTATTGAATATTTTTTCTTTAATCAAGTTTCAAAGTCAAACCAATTACAATTCAGACATAGCACGACTGTAAAATGCGTAACCTTTTTAGTATATATTGAAATTCAATTTTATTTTTGTTGGATCAAGGACTTCAATATCTAGTGCACTCATATTTTTAATTTTTTTTTTGATAATATGATATTTTTGCACGTGCAGAACAAATACCTTCATTTTCAATGAAAAACCTATGTTTAATAAAACTTTAAAAAAAAAACATAATAAAACCAAAAAATATTAAAATTATATTTGTTACATAGCTCATTCTGAGGACTACCTAATTCTAGTTGGGTTTGTGAAGACTCCTCCATTTTCATCCTCAACCCAAGCTTCAAAACATAAAAATTTAGGTAGTTTTTTGTGTTTCAAGGGGAAAATGAGGAATAAGGGGGGTTCGTACGAACCCAGAGGGGTTCAAGCAAACTCCTAGGGGTTCATTCGAACCCTAGTTCATTCAAACCCCCTTCAATATGCATTTTATTTTATTTTTTTGGGCGAGAAATGTTGGCCTAGTAATTAATGGGTTCGCTTGAACCCTAGTTTGGTCAAACCCATTTTTGGTTCGATCGAACTTGTAGGTTCATTCAAACCCCTAAAACCAATTTTTTTGCCATGGGGTCATTTTTTTCTCAATTTTCCTTCCTCCATCAAATTGTAAACCACTATTGTGGTTTCACCCATAGTCACATTTTCTTTCTCATTTTCTATATGATCAGACCTTATTCTAAGTTTTTGAAATTCTTCAGTATAAGCAGCCACATCCAACTCATTTTATTTTACATTTTGTAATCTTCTTAACACTTGTATTTAATAATCAGCAGGAAGGAATTGACCTTTTATCTTTGCTACCATTTTGTCACAAGAATTGATCTTGTAATTTCCTTTCTTTGACCTCTCCTCCTGGGTGTAATTCCACCAAGTTAGTGTTAGTCCCTTCAATCTTTTTAATGCAAATTTGACCTTCTTATCTTCTAGTATCTCTTTGTAATCAAACTAATTATCAAGAGAATCAATCCACTCAATAACCTCATCTCCATCAATCTTTCCACCATACATTGGTAACTCCATCTTTACCTCTTGAGCCTCACCTTTGGTAGCCTTGAGCACTTGAAGAAGCTTTCTCTCTTTAGGATCCAACTCTCCTTGTTGTCTTGCAGGAGGATTCTCTGCTTGTTCCTCCTCTTCTTCTTTGGGGTCACTATCTTGTGCTATCCCCTTACCTCTTCTCTATCTTGAATCCAGTGCTTCCATTCTAGCCATCATGGCTTCCTGGCTCTCTCTTAGGGATCTAAGTTCCCTAGCAACCACTGATCCACCTTTAGGAGGCATATTGGATGCTCTAACTTCAATATTCTTTCTTGTATCTCACAATACTTTCTCCAATAGATCTTGAGCCTAAGCTCTGATACCACCTAATATAAGGCAAGGTGATATAAGGCTCAAACAACTAGATTCCAACTAGTTTCCAAGGTCACAAACACCTTCTAGGGTAATTCCCTTTGATAACCCACTGATTGGCTTGTAGCCAAGGAGACACACTTATTCAACTATATCTCCCTTTGATGATGTTTTCACCACTTGATGAACACACTTTCAGGAACCTAATATGTTGTTATAGAACATATCAAACCCTTTCTTAGGGTTATTTTTGACCAACAAATCAAAAAATTAACAACAATGTTGCTTCTAGGCCTAATTAGGCCTCTTTTCCAAAGGAGGTCTATGATTTTCTTCTTCACTAACCTAAAAACCTTCACACATACATCCAACCAGTCACCAAATTAACATTTCCATCATTAGTTTTGATAGTTCACTTCCATTCTTTGTTGTCCTACACAAAAACCATTAAATTTATTCTTGGCACTCAAATTTTCCAAGCTTAAGCAAGTACAAATTCATCTCCCATGACATCACCTTTCCTCACTACCAAAAAATTCCTAAAGCTAACTCCTACTAGGCCTATTCCACCAATTTACAAAATTTCCTTAAGGTGGAATGGCCTTAAAACTCTATTTTTCTTTTCAAACCCTGGAAAACCCTAACAACCAATCAAGCTACAAAAAATTTTCTTGTTCTCCTCTAAATCTTAGTGACAAAAATCCTAAATAGATTCAAACAAAATCTTGAACAATTCTCCACCAAAGTATATGAGTCTCACATTGATTACAAGTTGTATGAGATCGTACATATTCAAAATACACAAGAGAACACAATAAAAAACTTTAAAACAAAGCAATCTTGTATTATATCACCTAATGACCCAAATTACATCATATTTTGGTCACATTGACCTTATTAAATCATGAAATGACTCACACCTAACCTAGAATCCACAAAAATGCATTTACAAGCCAAAATAGTAGAGGTGCTCCTACACTAGACTTCTTGTTTTTTCTGGCATCCTAGCCTCTATGGGAACATGAATTGCTTGTTCTCTTACACCACATCCTTTTCCATTATAGCCAACTTATTTTAAAATTTTATAACCCCTTCCATAAATGGCTTCCAATTTTTTTGAAGAAGGTGGCCTTTCTTGATCATCTTCATCATAATTGGATGTCTAATTTGTGTTTTCCTCTTTGCTAGAAGTTATGGAATTAGATGTTTTTTATGATTCAATAATAAATTGTATTGATACCATTATTGCTTCTTTCTCTTTATTTTTATTTTTTTGTAATCTTGTATTCTTCAATGAACATAGGTGTAAAACCCAATAATTCCCAATCATCAACTAAATTTTTTTTCATGGATGGAAGGATATTGTAGACATCCAAATTTGGATGCTTAATTTATCCAAATTTATCACTTTTCGTCTAAACATCCTCTTAGCCTAGTTAATTAAATAATATTACTATTATTTAATTAATATCTTTAATTCTGCTAAATCCCTAAGGTATTTAATTAATAATTAAATACCTTACCCTCCTTAATCCTCTTTTCATCAAATAAATTAAATAAATATTACATTTATTTAATTCCTCACATGTCATTTTCATCTAATCCTAATCCATTTCCTAATCTCTTCATTAAGGATGTGCACATGCCTAATCCTTGATTAGGATGTCACATCCTCCAAATTTTGTAAGTTGTCTTCTAATCCTCATTAACCCCTAATTATCTTCTAATTATAAATTAATTAAGCCTAATCATTCTCGAGGAATTTTTAATTCCCTTTTTATTTGTCCTAGATTCCCCTCCTTTATATGTGAATTTTTAATTCACATTCCATCCTTTCCAAGGCTTCTAGAACCTTGGACTTGTCACAATCTCCCACATGTGACCCACCTTGGACTTGTCTGAAATCTCAACATGTGACCCACCTTGGACTTGTCTGAAATCTTCACATGTGACCAAGTCCCACCTTTTTGGAGCCACCTTTTACCCTCTAAGTTCTTCCAATCATTTGAATTTAAAATTCACTTTTATTTACCCAAGATTCTTCCCATCTCCCAATGTACTTGCAAGGTACTTGTGCTTCTCCCACCTCATGTAGCACGACAACTCATCTCCACCTCATATCCTCTTGTCCATTTCACCCTCCACATGTCAAGATGTGAGGGCTTGTGGGTTCTCAACCCACCATAGCCCATCATCTTGGCCTTGTTGGAGCAATCTTGACCCTTGAATTCTCTAGAGAATTCAAATTCTCCTATAAATACCCCCTCCTCAAGGGCATTTCCACAACACTTCATTTTTGAACACCCACATGCTGCCCATTTTCCTTCACACAACACTTAGATTTGAGCACCCTTATGCTGTTATTTTGCAACACTTTTCACTTCCATACCTACATGCTGTCCATTTGAATCCTCAAGCATTTGCAATCAACTAATCATCTTTGCTAGTCATCTTGCCTATAGAATCTTGCATTTTAGTCATTCAATCTACCATCTAAGGAGCACACAAGCTATTCAAATCGAAGGCTAATCAAGGAGAAACCAACAACAAGGAAGGTGATATTGTCCTATTTTGTTTATCTATTTCCTTTCTTATTCTAACTCTCTTTTAGCTAATCTTGAGGTGTCCTTGGTGTTTGTCTTTCATGTTTCTTAGTTAGATTCGCACACTTAGAGTAGCATA